>JZKD02S1673702.1:709311-727250 GCA_000966675.3 Picea glauca | reverse complement strand
TAAAGCTTTACCATGGGGGGAGGTCCCGGGGTCAAACCCCGCGGACTCCCAATATCTTTTACAAAGCCAAATTAAACATAAATGAAGTGACACGTGTCAGCTTATGATTAGACAATGAACAACCAACCAATGTGTGCCACGTCACCCCTCTGCCATGTCAGCAACATGGTACGGCCCTCCACGTGGCCGTACGGACTATACAGACAGGTACAATCAGCACTCCAATTTTGACTTGTTTGACTTGACGGTAAAATCGCGATATCTCCTCCATACGGACTCCATTTGCGAAAATAAATATACCGCCGGAATCAGGAAAACGAGACGGACGCAATGGCATAGTTTTCGTCTCAATCCGAGCACTTTGAAAATTGAGCAAATTTTGATCCCCTGATCATGAACTCCCGGAAGGCTTCTCGGATATCCTCCCGACACCTTCTTTGGATCTAATGGTCGTAAAGATTTTCCCTTCTTTTCGAATAGATCCTACGGCTCCAACACCCCAAGTGTCGAGCACCCTCTCTCTATGTGGTCAAATACCACACCGGCTGTGGTTTTATTCTACAGCTACTTCTCATGACCTTCGTACATGACCAAGTAACCCGTTGGCACTTAGAAACACTCTAAGGTTTGAAATTAGTCCTTCAGACACAATTTCCTCTTGAAATCTTTGGTCCAAAGACCACTTATCTGGCCCATCGAGGCTCAACGTTGAAACTATGGTCTCTGATACCATATTGTAACGTCCCTGACCATCAACCCACTTTCTGGGAAAAGCTACTATGCAAAAACACCCTCATACTTATGTAGTATGCATTTAAATGAAGTTAAATGGATTAACAAAGTAAACATATAATTACTACTAACATACATAATTAATGGAATCAACAGTAAATATCATCACAACATAATACATGATAATATTGCAAGCATCACAGACATGCACTTTAATTGAAATTAAACACATGCATATACTTATCTTTGAAATGGTAGTAGCTCCACCAACCATGTACAGACATTCCACGAACCTCCTAGGCTTAGACCGCGCTGCTCATCACGCTCAGTAGTGGGTCACCCCCAATTTGGGACTAAGTTCCACCCAAAGAAAGGGAATCCTAGACTAGGCTGAGGTTACATGAAAACTACATAGAACAATCGGAAGGATGCTTCCCAGGAGCCTTCTTACGCCCACTACTCATAGACACTCATTCCCCACATGCCCGTTCCACCCGAGAGTATACACCTTCACAAGCAAAGTCCATCGGTGCTTCACCTCCCCTCTGAGCCTCAGGAATAGGTCAGATCAAGAATTCTCAGAGCTCCATAGCTGGTGCTGGACTCTCTCTGGGAGAAAACCACTCCCCAACAGACTCCCTCACCTGGAGAGAGTTGCTCATAGGTCTCACAACCTGCCTCTTCTACCATGGGCCTGACAACCAAGTTCTTCAATCAGTTTTCAACTCAGTTCCCGCAAGTTCAGGATAACAACAACAACAACTTTCGGCTAACTTACGGGTGACAACAACAACAAGAAAATGAGGTGTGGAACCAGGAAATGACAACAAGCCACTAAGACACAACACGGTCCAGGTAACACTCATTTGCAGTATGCGTGACAAGAAATTCACATAGAGGTCGAACACCGACTCAATAGTTTGGGCACAATGGTATCAATTTCTCAAGAAAACATCACAGGTCTCAGGTTTCAGAGCTACTTAAGGCTTACAGAACTCAGATGTCCAGCGTTTTCGGTTCAGACAGATGGGCGCAAGAATGGAGAACCAACCCCCATCCTGGCTCAATTATTGGGCTAAATTGCATGTGCCTGGGCTGACACATGTCACCCATGAGGCTGCATGTGCTCCATTAGCATGTGTTCCCTTTTGCACACGTTCCTCCTTCCAGGTACTTTGGATAAAAACATGCATTTCACATAGCTTTTGGAATAATAATAAATTATTATTCCCAAGGAATTAAGCCCCTAGGCTCAACACTTAGCCTCTCTTTCCAACCTTTCAGCCCATTTTCCCTTACCCATATTGTGGAATCTTAGTCCCGCACCACTCTTGCTTCATGGCTGGTCTGCATGCAACGATGTTTATATTTTTTTATTAATGTTTTGCATAATTACATATACAAAAACAGACATCCTTCCCTTAACACTTAGGCTCTCCGGCCTAATAAACACATAATCCTACCAACTTATCAATACTCATCTCACCAGCCTACAATACATGATTTACAATTCATAAACATGATTACAACAGGGCTCGTCCATGGGGATATTACAACTTTTATCCTCGTAGTTGTTTTTCCAAGTGTATTCAGTAAGGTTGTTTTATGTGAAGTTTTAGTTTGAGTATTTGAAATAGTCATTAGTAGCTTGTAATAGTGGTGTAATTGAGGCCCTCAATTGGCCTAAATTTTGAAGGAATTTGTAACTTCTCAGCGGTTTCGACCACACCTTTTTGATAATATAAATTTCCCAGTTTTTGTTAATTTATGTAGATCTTTTCGCTGAGGAGTTTGGTAATGAATTGGGTTAAAGGTCACGAGGCTAGGAAAAATTAGTGGAGAATAAAATCCTAAGTAATGATAAATGAGTATAAAAATCCTATTTGCAAAATGACAATTAACTTATGTGTGAATGCTATGAATGTTGTGAAATAATACTAATATTGATCTCATGAAATGATACTTCAATTATATTGTATAGAAACCTTATGCATATATTGTGACATGTTTTCATTTATCTTGATGATGCATGCAATCGATTATTGATTGTTTGGGATACATCTAGGTTGGGAGTCTTACAACGAGACTCATAGAGGGTAAACTTCATGTGGAGTTAAGCATTATGATTGGGGTTATGTTGTGCAATTACATAGTGGTACTTGAGTTGTTGGTATGATTTCAACCTGTGCAGGAGATAGGGAAAAGTCTTGCTAGATTTCCAACACATGGTTGTGGAACATAATTAGGAGGCTTTGGATTTGTTGTATAGATGATTAGAGGTGCTTCGGCTTGCCAACTTGGTTTCGAGAAAAAAGGCATAGAGTATTTTTTATGAATATGTGGGATAAGGAAGTGAGATAGTTTGGAAAACCCAACTATTTAGGAGTAGAGGTGCATTTGTTTGATTACTCTAATTACTTATATTGTGGGAGGAGACATGCCTTATTCTTATGATTTTAGGGGAATGTAGTAAGGAAAGAAAATTCCTTACTCCCTAGTAGCTAAACCTTCTAGATGGAAAGCTACACTAAGGTAATTGAAACCATAATGACAGTAATTTACCCATAAGTTAACCACTTTCCAGGGACTCTTGAAATGAGATTATTTAAATCTAAATTGAGAATTGTTAATTAAGAAATTTGATAAAGGAGAAAAATATGAAGATGACACCTAGGGTAGGTGAATAATCCCTTAATTTATAAATTATGAAAATTGGGAAATGATGAAGTTGCTACCTAAGGGGGATGAACAAATTAGGAAAATTTTGCATGGGATGAGGTGGTTGACCTCATGAAAGCTATAAATAAGAGAGGCATCTATGAGATTCTATGGGGTGAATTTGAACAATAATGAAGTATTGCAAAAATTTACTTAGAAGAATGTAAAAAACAAGCATACAAGTGTATGTTGTTTTGGAAGGAAGCTAAGTTTTTTATGCTACATTGATCCCCTTGCCAATCATGTCAAGACTTGTCTTGACATGATTAGTGAGGAAAATCCATCATTAGATGTAAAACACCCCACTGGATCATATTTAGTTGGTATGTTTTAATTCATGCTCCTAATTATCATCCCACACAACTCATGGGTCATAGGGAAAGTAGTTTTTCCCTAAGTATGATAGGGTGGAAACCAGTTGGCACCAAAAGACTTGGCAATGCTAATGGACTTGGAGAATTGGATGTTGGTTCAACTACCGGATTTGGTCTCTTGAGTAGGTATAATGAAATTTCCTATGATATGTTCATGTTGTTGATGATTTGGTTATTTGGTTACCATATAGATGTTGATATTTCTATAATGAAAGATTGTACTAATACAAATGTTGGATGTGAGGATGTAATGGATGTAATAATCAATGCCTAGGATTATAAATGGTTGAGTTGGAAAATACACACAATGTACTAAACTATAATGTATATGTATATGTATATGTATGTATATTTTTGAGAAAAAAAAAACTATGTATTTGTTATTCCAAGAAGAAATCAAAATATACATAGGACAAACATGGCATCTCAAGAACGAGTACTGTAGAATTCAAAAAGACCCATTGTCTTCCAACCAGTATGCCATGATTACAATCTTCCTACAACATAAACCCCCGATTGTCTAAAGTACATCAGTACAAACAAGAAATAAAACAGATTCTACAGACATACACATACTACTTAAGATAAAAAAGAACAAATATCACCCAATGAACTTTCTCCACATCATTGTGAACCTATGAGTTTGTGAACAACAATCAAAACATGGACACATGCTTTTATGGAAATACTCTTCTCCTATCCTCCTCTCTTGTAAGACCTTTGCCTCCTTGTAGAGTGCATCTACCTTGAGATTAAATTCTCTGTAAATATGCTTTATTGTAATTGAATCAAAATGGTCCTTAACCTCCCTAAACCTACACTGCCATGGTAACAAGGATAAGATGGAAAATTGACACCTCCCTTTAAACCATTCAACTACTAGTTTAGAATCACCTTCCACTTGCAAATTCCTTGAACCCTTGTTCCATGCAAATTTAAGTAACCCAAAGAGAAATAAGTTATGCTTGATTATTTATTCTAGTACCAACTTTGAATTTTAAATGGAAATAGTGATTGGGATTAAGTTATAATACAACTCCAACACCACATATACCAAGTACCCCCTCACAAACGCCATCAAAATATCCCTACATTGTTGAATTATTGAATATGGGAGATCTGAGGATCCTAATGGTGTTTTGAGGGACATCCTTCTTCTTTTCTCTATAGGAAGTTCAAACTTTATGAGCCACTAAGGAGGGACACTCTCCCCCATCTTCAAATAAAGAACGATATATATATATATATATATATATATATATATATATATATATATATATATATATATATATTTTCTCTTTTCAAGAGTTGAGGGATGTTCTCTAATATATATTATTTGTGTTTATGATAAATAAATATATTATAACAGATTGGAGAGGGTTTTTTTCCATATTGTGCGGAGAATTAATTTCTAGTGCAATCAATGGATCTTTCGTGGAGGCATATTGGTTTTTATAAAGTCAATAATTGAAGCTATCCTTGTTTACTAGAATTTATTGGAACACATTCTGAAAGGGATTATGTCGAATTAAGAATATTTGTTTCAATTATTTATGGAAGGGAAGATCTAAGTATTTGGGATCACACTTGATAAACTAGAGAAATTTTTACAAACCAAAAGGGCTGGGTGGATGGGGCTTAAAATATCTTTTGGTTTTTAGCCAAGACCTGGTGGTGAAATCTCTATGAATTTTCCTAACGCGGGACATCCTTTGGAGGAAAATTATGGTGGATAAATACATAGTCTCTGGGTCTATTCTAGATTGGATCCACACCCATCATTAGTCGAAGCTTAATGTATCAAATCAATGGTAGGTTTTGACACTAACATTCCGTATTATTGGTTAGTATTTGGTATGGAAGGTTGGGTTGGGCACATAAGTTTGAATTGGGTAGGATGCCATTGTTGGATGTGGTGCACATGTTTTTCTTTCTACAAATTTAGTATCAATCCTCCAAGGGAAAGCTATATGCACGTTCAATCGAATCAACAATATTAGGACCACGTCTATATGGCACCAGGGCTTGCTTTCAATGAATTCTTTGGGGATAGATAATAATTGGCGCTAGGTCTAGACTCTCTTCATGGAAGAGATAAAGAGGGCTCATATCTATTTCATGTATGTAGAGGACGATTTGGTACAACAATTCAAAAACTTGAGGGGGAAATATTCGACAAAGTATGGATATCAGGCTATTATTTTTGAAGGAGAAGATAACTCTATGTGGTGGTTTAAAAAGCTCTGGAATATTAAGGGGCCATCAAAGCGTATTCTATTCTTTTGTCTTGTCCTAAAGGAATGAGTGTTGAACTGGGATAGATTGTAGAGAAGAGGAAAGCAAGGGACGAGACTATGCTACCTCTACAAACAGTTGGTGGAATCAAATCTTCATCTTTTCTCGGAATGTTCGTTTATACGTCAAGTCTAGTGGGAGGTTTAAGGACAATTGGGGCTAGCACATTCTTGGGACAAAGGTTCGTTGGTAGATATTTTTCATGAGTTTTTTACTAATCTTTTGTTGAAGGATTTCAGGGTTCTTCCCATTCTGGTAATATGGGGGGTTTGGTTGGCTAACGTGTGTATCTTCAAAGACAAGGCATAACCCTCACTCAAGGTTTCTCATCAAGACCTTGCTTTGTTTCCTTTGTATAAAGTCACCTCTTCGCAGAAGGTGCCTAGGGTGGTTGGAGATATTACCATAATTTTTTTTTGGCTTGGGGATAGTTTGATGGCATCTGACAAGGCTTGAGTAATGATTGTGGTTTGGGATTCATATTATATTTTTCATATTCTCACTTTATATCTAGAAAATCCAACCTGGGTTTGGGCACCAACAATAAAGGAGAATTATGTGTGTTGTTTTCTCTTCTTAAATATGCCAGTGAGAGGAACGTGACAGAGCTCCAAGTTTTCAACAATTCTAAATTGAAAATTGATTGGATGAAGGACTCTATACAAGTTGTAATCTTGGATCTGCATCAAATTGGTTTACGTTTAAAAACCATGTTTGCATGTTTTACCTTGATCCACTATCAACATATATTTAGAGAATTAAATTGCTCAGAAAATACACTTTCTAAATATGATCTTCAATTGCTTGTTAACTATATGGTTATGGAGGAACTTCTTGATGGATATTTGATCTCCAAAAGGGAGGGTGACTTTTATCTTTTGTAATCACTATATTTTTTCCAGGCCAGGTTAAGTCCTACTATATGGTTGATGTTATGATCACAGTCATGGTTGAAACTGGTATGAACCAATTTTTTGTCTTTTGTATAAGATGTCTGGTAACCTTCATGACTTTTTATGGCACACACACACACACACACACACACACACATATTTCGAGAAAAAATCGTATCTTCGATTATAGTGAACAAAAAGTTACAATCCTTAGGTGTAGTATGAAGTTAGACATCTAGACACACGCGTTGACTTAGAGATACGAAATATCAATAATTAAGAGATTTTATAACAATTTATTAGGGACAAGTATATAGGTCCAAACACAGTGGAGGAATGGGTTAGAAATCTTGTAAAGAGAATACAAAATGCCTTGATTATTTGGAAAGTGGTTATTAAATCATTTCCACTAGTTGGGAACCAATTGGTTTGGTGAGTGGGAAAGGGAAACAAAGTTCAAATTGGTTTAGATCCTTGGATCGGAAGTGGGGGACTTCATAGGTTATCCCCTTA
This sequence comes from Picea glauca, assembly GCA_000966675.3. Lineage (NCBI taxonomy): Eukaryota > Viridiplantae > Streptophyta > Pinopsida > Pinales > Pinaceae > Picea > Picea glauca. The sequence continues at coordinate 719,725 of JZKD02S1673702.1, read as the reverse complement.
GGTAATACACGAGCTAAGAGACAAGGGTTTTTATACCTTAGCTAGGATGGGACTATTTTATGGAAACAAAATTGGCTTACCTAAAGGGAGACCGATCTAAGGGAGAAGGATGCAATTACATGGAAAAGGTATATAGACAACTTAAAATCCTATTTTGTAATACTAAGGGATGCAAATGATCTGATTGTATGGTTATTAAATCTTACATGGGACTATTTTCCAAGAATTGAATGTAAAGAGTTGGTTGTTGAGGGAAGAGATAATTTTAAGTTTGGTGGTGGAAATTGGTTTAGAAATTTAAGTGTCCATCCTAATCCAAAATATTCATGTGGTTAGTGACTAAACAACAAACATCTTATATGGGATCTATTGCAAAGGGGGAACATTGATTACCATAGATGGTGTTGCTTATGAAAACAAGAAGAGGAAACAAATTCACATTTTATCATGTCTTTCCCTTTTCAAAGAAGGTTTGGAAAGAAGTGGAAGAATCGACATGTTTGAAAAATGTATGGGCTAGGAATTCCATTTAGGGGGCTCTTAGGATCTGGTGCACGAATAGGAAAACTAGAATATATAGAGCTCTTCCATTAAACATTACTTGGGGAGTTTGGTTGGTCATAAATTCAAAGTTGTTTGAGGACAAGGATACTTTACCTATTAAATGTGTTGTTCAAGGACTAACTGTCTTATCTATGTTTCCATAGTTCCAGGACAAACAATCTATTAGGAAATCAATTGAAGAAGAAATCAATAGAGACATACCATGGACATACTTTGATGGTGCTTCTTAGGGGATCCCCCATAGGGGTGGGCTAGGGGGGATACTTCATTTCTCTGTTTCTCATAGCATTTATTTCAAATACAGAGTGGGTCAAGGATCATACAATTTCTACGAACTCTCGATGCTCAAGTTGGTATTGTTGTTGGTCAAGGAACATAGAGTAACCCATATACAAATCTTTGGGTACCCACTTCTTGTTATAATTTTGATGAGATAAGAATAAGATCTAATAATATCTAAGATCTAATAAATTTTAGTCTCTAACCTTTGTTTATTGATGTATGGTCCTTATAGTCAACCTTCACTCATATTTCTTTTGCTCATATCTATAGGGACAAGAATGAAACTGTAGATGGATTATCAAAAGAAAGGCTTGAGTTGGATTGATGAGTCTGGATAGTATTAGAGAACCAACAAAGCCCTAAATCTAAACACATACATGAAACTTGGTTGTAAATTTATAAGCATTTAATTCAACTATGTTTCTCTTTCTGACTTTATCTCAAGGATGATGGATGAAACATACAAGGATTGCTAGATGGAATTTTTTTTTATGAAAAAGGATGTTAATATGGGAGAAATACGTTTTTTTGGGGGGAAAAGGTTAATACCATATTGATGTAGCTTTTAGTTTCTTTATGGGATTATTACAAGTCATTTTTCTATGAGGAAAAATATGAATGACTTACAACATTTGTTAATTGTAATTATGTTTCTATAAATATAATTACAAGACTTTTTTCCTTAGAAAAAACAATTATGTCAAGATTCCATAACATAAGAGTATGTAATCAATCTATCAACAAACAAAAATAAGATAAAAATATTTTTGTACTTTAAACAATATAAAATTAAAATGAATTTATATTGTTTATTTATTATTATCATTATTCTTTTCGATGGAAGAAATCATGGGAAACCCTCCAAGTACTTCCCCATATTTCATAGGTGGTAAACGAGGTAAACCGACGACCATGATTTTGGGCCTTGCCCCAGGGGAATCAAGAGAGTCAAACCTGTGGCCAACTTCAGGCATGAAAACTCACGTCTGGCTATAGACCAATTGAGCTAACCCTTGGGGCTTTATAATAATAATAATAATAATAATAATAATAATAATTATTATTATTATTATTATTATTATTATTGGTTTCTTTCTTATTTCCTTTATTTATAAAATTCAAATATGTAATGAATCTATTCACCAAAAAAATGAGTTGTATTCAAAAGCTATGTACGAAGGAGTGATGTACATGCTAAAGGATGAGCTAACACATGAGATTTATAAAATTGAAAATAATAAATAAATATTTTAAAGTTAGTTTAAATAAATAAAACTATGCTTATCATTTTTTAAAAATTCTAATATAAAAGAATTATTTGAGAATATAGCCCCAAGGGTTAGCTTAATTAGTTGAATCATCTACTTTATACCAATGTGTCCAATTGATTTGAACAACAAAATATGAGATCTCCCTTTATTCCAAGGGTTCTTTTATTGTCTAGTTCTATTATCATGTTGATTATTAGAAAGTGTTTGATGAGGATTCTTGGTTTTGGGGAAATGTGAATCCTTTTATCACTCCCTAGTTACCGGATTTTGATTTTATCTCTATGTCAATTATTAGAATGTCAGTTTGGGTTCGCCTTCTTAATTTGTCATTAAATTTATGGTATTTATTAGTTTTGAGGTTATTAGAATTCTTTGGGCACTTACATAAAATCAAATCTTGAGAGAGATATAGTCAACTTATGCTCATATGCTCGAATTTGTGTTGAGATAGATCTCAGTAAGGGTGTTCAGGACAAACTTATTCTCAAATGGAAAAAAAAATCAATATACTTAGGTCTTGGATTATAAAAATATTGCTTTCCATTTCCATATATGTCAACTTCCAAGATATCTACGAACTACTTATTCCCACGCTCAAGCTCATTCTCCCAAGAAAAAGGAATCAAATCAAAACCAAAGAGATGGAATTTTATAGAGGAACCAAGTTTGGATTATGGAATTGATCAAAATGAAGTTAATCAGGAACTATTGGTGCTGATTGGAAAATCCATTCCTTTCTCAAAGGATAGAGTATAAGAAATGGATGCATGACTTTCTTCCTCAAGGAAGGTTGTGGTAGTTGAAGCCCCTCTAGGTGGAACAAAAAAACATCACAAAATTGATACCTCATACTCAAATAAGGAACTGGATCCTTCTAATAATTATGATACCATGTCTTCTAACTCAAAGTTAGTCACTATGAGTCCTTCTTCAAAGGGATGACAATAAGTTAAAAAGAAAAGGAGAAAAATCAAAATATTAATGATTATTTTTTAAAGGGCAAGAAATGAAGTGCATATTAATTATGTAATTTTAACCTTGTAACCGCAATATGCATTTGTACTCTTGTAAGTGTAGTATGCATTTGTACTTGTGTTTCTTTGTATTGTGCTTTAAGCACTTGGAGAATGTGATTTTATTCTATAATGGATTAAAAATTTAAATTTTTTCATGGAAAATAAGGGCATGTGTAAATTTGGAAGTCATTTTTGGTTGAGTCTATTGGGGCATTGAAAGATTTGCATGTTAATATATTTGGAATTAAGATAAATCTATGCTAGTTACTTTTCTACATGTAATAAAATATGATGAAATCTTTTTAAATTATTTGTATCTATATTGAGGGGGAGGTCACTTTACATAGTATTGGCACCATTAAAAATACCATCACATTTGAATTGAAGGAGAAATTGTGGTTTGATAAAGAAATAAAGGATAAGAGAAAATCAAGATACCATAAAGAGGTCATTAATTTCAATTTAAAAGATCAAGAGTATACTTTAGTTATATCTAGTTTAAAATATAAAATCAACATCGCTAAAATAAGAAGGAACTCTCATGGGCTTCATGGTTAAACATGTGTTGGGCAATCCCTAAAACATGGAATAATTTTTTTTGTCATCTTTATGATACTAAGAAGGTGGAGGATGAATAACACTTTCTCAATTTCAAAATATTTGTAACACTATGGACCTTCCTAACTTGTTAACTCATCAAAACTATGAAGATTTAGAAAAACTTATCTCCATTCTTTTCAAACATAAAATAAAATTCTAAAACAAACTAACTAATTTCTTATTGTTTTTTTTTTTATAATAAGATAAATCAAAATTAATCTAAGTAAACAATAATAATCATCATCATAAAAAAATATAACATACAATAAATTATTTTAAAATGCAAATTTGAGAGTTCATTGTAATAGTAATAAATACTCTGGTTCTAGAATAACTCTGTTCAAGTTTATATTACCAATGTTTCAAGTAAGCACTCCACCAAAAGTGAAATACCCAATTAAAACATCAATATCATAAACTTGAACATAACTATTTTAGAATATTTATTACTATAATAATTTTTTTATTATTTAAAAATAAGTAATTTTATTAAAAAAACATTTATCTTTAAAGTTATAATAAGATTATAATAATTTTTTTATTATTTAAAAATAAGTAATTTTATTAAAAAAACATTTATCTTTAAAGTTATAATAAGATTATGAATTCATAATAAACATAAAAAAAAAATGTGAATTTTTTTTATCATTGATATTCCAAATTTATGATAATTTGATATTCTAAATACTTTTTTCCAATAGAAAATTCGCTCAAATTATATTACTGAAAATATAATTTTTTTACATCTTCAAGATCATAACAAAACTAGTCCAGATGATCATAACAAAACTAGTCCATAGACCATGCTCCAAAAATTAAACTACTACATCTCCAAAAGAAACCAGAAGGTCACTAGAACCAGTACGCAGGCTGTAAAATGGGAAACAAAACAGGGGTAAAAACCCCAACAAACACCAGAAAAGAAAACTGAACCAGATGTCGCATGCCCCTAAAGGACCTCAAAGTGTTTATCCAACATCGCACGCCCCCAAAGGACCTCAAAGTGTTAAATAGTACACCGCACGCCACCGGTGTGGACCTCAAAGCTCTGGTCCAAAACCTCTTCTAGCTAAGGCATAAGAGATCAAGAGGGTCCATAAATACCAAAGAGATGACAAATACACCATTGCAACAATTTCTAGAAGCCTCCATCAATGCTCCAAAGAGTAATACCGCCGCGCATACAGAGTAACGATAGTGGTCGATGCAACTTTTGGTAAATACAGAGAGAATTTTGGCCCCAAATAGAAGGTAGCCACCACAGGTTCTCCACCTTCTGTAGAGCCCTCGCTCGCCCACAAGCTTCGCATAGCACTGCCACACCGTTGGCCCACTGGGTACATCCCTCTACCACCACTGTCGGACCCTTGCTCGCCCTGCACCCACCGCGTCGCTCCGCAGAGTCTGCTCGCCTTGGTATCTCGCGCCCTCGCCCACGCATGTCCAGTCCCTCGCCCTTGCCCTCACCCCCATTCGTGCTCTCCCTGGAAGAGGCCCACGCCCTCGCTCGCGCTCGCCTATCTCCATGGTAACATGGATGCGGCTAGCAAAACCTAACCGCAGAGCCCCTGGTCATGAAATTTTATATTCTAAATACTTACCTAGCGAGTTTTAAATAAGATGAATCATTTAAGTTTAATTAAGTGATTACAAAATTATATAGTTTAATAAAAAGTTATCCATAAAAATAACATAAAATCCATATATTTACATGGTTAATTATTTGGATTAAATATACATTGATTAAATATAAATTTGATATATCATACATGTTTCTAATTTTATCCATCTCAACAAAATTACAATTACAAATCAAAGTGTGCACATTGATCGTTGAAAAGTCTACACATAATGGTTTAAAAGTCTAAAAATCCACACAATTACAATTACAAATCAAAGTGTGAACATTGATCGTTGAAAAGTCTACACATAATGGTTTAAAAGTCTAAAAATCCACACAAGGATAATTTTTCCATGTAAAATCCTTTGCTTGTAAATTCCTTTTACAAAAGTCTAAAAGTCCACACAAGGATAATTTTTCCATGTAAAATCCTTTGCTTGTAAATTCCTTTTGCAAAAGTCTAAAAGTCCACACAAGGATAATTTTTCCATGTAAAATCATTTGCTTGTAAATTCCTTTCACATTGGTATGATGATAACATTTATATTGTAATGCTAGAAAAATTCATTAATGGTTTTTTGGTACCATATTGTAATGCTGGTCAGATTCATTAATGGTTTTTGGTACCATTTTGTCCATAGTTGATTGAAGGATAAAAATGACCTTTCACTTAACAAACAATGGTAATATTTGATAATCTTTGGTTCTCATCACAAAAAATATTGATAAAGAATATTTTTTGAATTGATTGTTTTTGCCACATGGTATGTGAATAATTTCATCAGGATAAGAATTTGTTTGTTATGATTAATTTTATGTGGATACCAATTGTGAAAGAAAATAGGTTTATGAGATATTTTCTATATCAAAATTTTTATTAATTTAAATATTGTTTTTGGAAATATAAATTTTAAAATGGATATAATTGTATTTTTCTTCATTGATAATATTAATATGTTAATAATAGGTGGTAGGTGTAAAGAAAATTCGAAGGCATATACTCTTAAAGGAGGACCTTTTAAAAAAACAAAAATGGGTTATCATTTGACCCCATTCCTTCATAAATTTCTCATGAATATTACAAATATTTGCATCTATTTCACGTATCTCAATTGGCAGGGTAGAACTAATGTTTGGGAGCATGCATCTATTGATATCAATTCCATAGTACACTTGTACACTCCTCACTTAAATTTGTGTCAGCGCCAATTGGGAGTGAGCTTAAGGTTGAACGAAAGTGGGATAAGGTTGAATGAAGGTGGGATTATGGAGTTAACTATTGTTTTCTTTGGAAAGCATCATCTGGGTAAGGTTCCTCTAGTCTTGGACCACTCGTCCCTGCAAGCGTTCTCATCGGATTCATTTAATTGGTAAGCCTTAGTTTCCTTAGGCGTATTCTTGCAGTTTTTTTTAGCTTGGGTATGTGAATCCTCTATGTTTTGTGTCTTTCTTCTGGGTCTAGAATTTGAATTTGTAATTGTCAATGAAGTGGGGAGTTGGAGTTTACATTTGAATTTAACTGAGGTCATGAATTTTGAGTCTACTCTTTGGGTTGGGTTGGGAATTTTCACGCCTAATTTCTTTGGACCTTTATAAATTTCTAGCATTTTGGTTTCTTTGGGTTTTGTGATTCCAAACACTTTCTGTTTATTGGGTCCAATGCTTGCAAGATTTGTGTAACACATTTGTTTAATTTATTTTTAATTTGGGAAGTTAGAGCTTGTGTGTAAATGATTCTAAGGATTGGAGCGAAACTTCAATTGGGGCATTACATGGAATTCTAACATATAATTGAAGAGTTGGAACTAGTTCATTAGGACTTGGAGGAAAATGAGTAGTTTAGGAAATCATTCTCATCATGGGTGATGTCCTCTCCATGAAAATTAATGAAATTCAAATAATTTTTCGCAGACATGAGGACCTCATATCTAATAATATGACATCCATATTTTTTGTAATGAGTAAGATGCATGGCCAAGAGGAATCTCACAACAAAGAGTATGCAATGTCAATGGAAACGATGCTTCAACAAAAGAGATAAATCCAAGCCTTAGGGGTTGAATGTAATTTGCTTTGTCAGCTAGTTATTAATCAAAATAGGACTTCTTAGTTGATAGTTTCAAACATTGGAATGTCAAAGGGTTTTGTTTTTGAGGAATTTAAAGAAGAATAAATTGTCCATCAAATACTAGAAGATGTTGACATGGAAGCTTAAAAATCACATCCATCTCATGCCGAGATGAAGCCCATAACAATAATCTGTTTCGTTAATCTTACTCTTTTATTATATTTTGCAACATAGGACTAGTTTTCGTAGTCTTCTTTAAAATTTATACTAATAAAAATACTAAAATATCCTCACTTAAAAATAATTTTGTTTGTGTAATCATCTTTCAAAACTTATCTCAATCTCCAAACTATAATTTAAATAATAAACTATAGACCGATTCAACTACAATACCTTTCTAATACACAATATATATCCATTCTTGTTTTAAAAAAATACTAACATGTTAATGATGTTTATATTTCTATACTAACAACATTAATGACTTAGTAGCGATTTTTTATGTCTTAGTTAATGGTAGTAGGTACAAGCCTTTAAAAGTAAATCTTAACAAATCCTCTGTGCACTTTTCAAGACTAGAGGAGACAGAACTTCACCAACTCAAGCAGTTACTCCCGTATAAGTTCTTCGATTTGAAGGGGGGTTTCAAGTACCTGGGGTACTTCCTAAAATCTGGAGTGCAGAAAACTGAAGATTGGTTATGGCTTGCAAATAAAGTGGAAAAGAAGATTAGCCATTGGAGCTTTTGTTGGTTGTCATTGGGCGACAAACATGCTCTTTGCAAATCTGTTCTTGAAAACCAGTCGGTGTACTGGTTATCACTTGCTGCTGTTCCGTTGTCCATCCTCCACAAAATAAGGAAGATCTTGTTTAATTTCTTATGGAAAGGAAACACAGATTCTCATCATTATCACCTTGCAAATTGGGAATCGCTTGCTCGGCCAAAACGATTTGGAGGCTGGGGGCTCCTCAACATTATTACTTTCAGCAAAGCTTTAGCAACTACTACACTTTGGAGAGCTCTCACTAGCAATGGAATTTGGCAAAAGGTACTGAAAGAAAAATATCTACACTCTGTGTCAGTTATCAAGTGGCTTCACTCGGAAACATTTGCAAATCCCTTGGCATCCAAAATCTGGAAAAATCTGCTGAAAACAATCCACATTATCAATAATTGGCTCACTTGGAAGCATGGATCAGGATCTCTTGTGGAGTTAGGGAGAGACAGAATATTGGATTTGGGCATGCGCTCCTTCCTATCTGCACGCCTCAGGTCCAAAACATATCACCGTACTAGCACATGCCTGGAAAACACTTCAACATTCCTCCATCTCGACTCAATGGTTAGACAATGCCGACTTAGAACTCACCGAAGACATTGCATCGGAATGGGACAGATTCAAAATATCTCTTCAAGCATCGGGCATCACATTAGTAGATAACATTGATGAACTTCATTGGACCGGAGGGAATGCCTCCGGACTCATCACTTCAAAAAATGTCTACTCAGCCATTTGCGCTTCACAGAATTTACTGACAGTCTTCGGATGGCAAAAGAGCAATTGGAATTGGAATCTACAATTGAAAGTTAAGCTTTTCATGTGGCTGGCCGCAAATTATAAGATTTTGACGTGGCCTAATCTCCAGCGCAAAGGATGGGAAGGCCCTAACATATGCATCTTGTGCAAACTAGACAGTGAAACTACTGACCATTTATTTCTGCATTGTTCCTTCACGATTACTATGTGGAATATGATTTACTCCACAAGAAATTTTATCCAGAAGTGGGGCGGAAGCTGTTTGACTGATAGCTTATCCAAGTGGACAACAAATAAAACTATTCCAAATACTTTACCTCCCCTAATTTGCTGGTTCGTGTGGCTCGAGAGGAATGCAACAACCTTTGATAAAAAAAAAACCTCTCCACATTCGGTAATGATTCGAGCACTTGGTCCAATTCACAAGCCCGAGGAAGCTATTACCCACTCCTTGCTACGTTCCAGTTTCAATAATCAGAACTTTGAATTTCCTGTAGCTAGCTTTGATGGAGCAACAAAGGTAGACAAACTTTGTTGTGGTGCAGGTGGCATAATTAAACTGTCGAACACCTTGGCACATAAATGGTACCTGAACTGTGGAATTGACTCGAATACAAAGGCTGAATTATTAGGGGCTTGGGCTACATTACACATAGCCAATCTACTTGCACTCTCGAAGATCCAAATCCTTGGAGATTCAAAGGTGATAATCGAATGGCTGAATGATAGAAGTGAATTGTGAGTGACCTCTCTTGAAGGCTGTAAAAGAAGAATCAAAACTCTCAAGAACAGTTTCGTGAACACTCAATTATTCCACATCTACCGGGAATATAACAAAGAAGCCGATTCACTTTCAAAGAAAGCATTAACGGAATTGGAAGGATACATCACACTTCACCTTTGGACTGATGGATTAAAGGGACAACCTCGCCTCCTTAAGGTCTATTAACTCCATTTTTCCGGTTCTCCTCTTTCAAATCAGAATTTCATGACTCTTGTAGAATCTACCATCGTCTCTAGCTCGAATATATCTAGTCTCCTATTGGCTGTTCACATTTTCTGTAAAGGCTTCTTTGTTTTGTAACAAGCCTTTTTGATTGTCTTCAGATATTTTGTTGTATTTGCTGCAAAGCTTTGTCTGTATCCTTTCTGGATATTTGCAGAACATTTTTGGGTGCTAAGAATTATATATCTTAATATAATCCATGAAAAATTTCTTCTAGAAAAAAAAAAGGTACAAACCTTTAATTGTTCATGTTTCGAGTTAATTTAATCCTATCCATGGATTTAAGAAGGACAAAGTTACATTGGTGGTTAATGTGTTGGCTACATAGATAATATGTTTTTAATACAAAACATAGGTACTCCATACTGGAACCAAATACCCTATAAACGTACATCAACTGAAAGGAACATATAACTATCATATTTCTTTTATATATATATATATATAT
>JZKD02S1673702.1:671482-688465 GCA_000966675.3 Picea glauca | reverse complement strand
TTGGGGGCGGATTTTGCTATTTTTAGTGGTTTTCTAAATTAATCCTGGATTAAGGGATCAGGGTTTTGGTAGCTATGGAATACCTAAAATATTGTATATATTTTATGGTGAATGGTGAAATTAATACAATGAAGAGTTGAAAGGTGTGGCACCAAGGAGGGTGGTTTTCTCCCGGTTAAGGGTTTCCAGCGTAAATCTCTGTGTACTGTGTGTATGAACCATTGATTAATTTCTGTTTTGCTTAAGAATATGTATGCATTTCTTTACTTCACAGGTTTAAAACTTACAAAGTTATTTCACCCTTGTATTGGTGACACATGTCACCTTGTCCATTTGACGTTTTCCCTTTTGCTTGGTTGACTTGAACTCTGACCAGCCATATCTTTTGCATACGAAATCCATTTGAGGCGATTTTTGTGTCGTTGGAAAGCTATCATTGAACTCTATGTATTTATGGAATTTTCAAGATAATTTTTGAAGGATGAATTTTGAGTATTTCGGAATCCTTCTGGACCTCTGTGAGCATTCTAGATGCTCCTAGATAATCTGTGAGCATTCCCAGATCCTCTTGGATCAATAAGAGAATTGGTAGTCATTGGAGACTCAAGCATTGCCATTAAGTCTTTAACACACAAGGAACCTTTAAAATACTTCCATCTAGATTCAATCCTCTCCAAAATTACAAAACGTATTAAGAAGTTGAACAAAAATTCCTTTTTTCATGTATTACGAGAAAATAATGGCAAGGCAGACAATTTGGAAAAATAATCCTCTATCCCACCTCAAGGAAATCTGAAAAAAAATGAGGTGTAACTCTCTCCTTCATCCCCTAATAATACCACTCAAGATTTCATACATCAGGCATGATTTACTAGACCACACAGAACGTTCTAAAGGAAGGCAAGGACCAAGCAAGTGAGGTAGAATTCCAAGGTCACAACTAACCTAGAGATACACAAGATGGATAATGGAGTATTTAAAATACATACCCTTTGCATTTATTTTATGATGGAATGGTGAGGTAAATCCAAATGAAGTCTAGAATTTTTTGAATGCTAGGGGGTCTCTTGGAGTATTGGGCTCCCTCTTCCTAGTTCACAATTGGAGTAGCAGGTTGGTAGAGTGGAAAGGGAATTCCCATTTGATCACAAAGTTTCAACATTTTGCATTTTCGGTAAGTGTTAGAACCTCATTGTAATGTACCCCATCCCAACTGAGGCCCATTACATGCGGAAATACCCATAAATTCTAAATTTTCTGCTAACTAATCTTGTAACTTACCAACTACATGAATATTCACACACAGATTTAACCATTTGGCTACCATTAATTTAAATGAAACTACAACATGCCTAAATAAAAGTGAATGCAACTAATTAATCCCATTCACAACAACATATAAACCACTCACATACAAAGAGTTAAAACACAACAATTTATCTCATAAAATAACACAAAACACATATAAACACTTATATTTTCAGAACAATTATGCAACCAACTACCTGGGATGGACGTTCCACCCAACCATTGACTTTTTTTTCTAGATCTCAATAATAACAAGTCACTTCCAATATGGGGCTAGGAATTGACAAAATAGGGTGTCTCTTATAGTCCACTCATAGCTCAGATATCCCACAACCCACTGATATTCTCCTACAACTATCCCGATTTCCACTAGCTCTCTTCCTCTTGACCTGACCAACCCAAGGAATATACCTCTTCACTAATCTCAATTCATCATTCATCCCATTCATTTATTAGGGTATCTCTGGCGCAAACAACTAGGAATCTCACTACTGGAAACTCAAGGGAGCTCACTGCTAGGAAAACTACCAGTAAAACAACAACAATCACTTGTAGTTATAGTGCAACTCACACATGAGTTCACTCTTCAGGATTGACAACCTGGTTCTTCTGCAGCCTCACAATTTGCTTCTTTAGTCTTAAACTACTCCAAAGATTATCTATAATTTTCCCTACATTATTGTTCTAGCTTCAGAGATCCTCCTTTTTCTTGTTCTACCCTTGCTCATGAAAAAACATGTTTGTCCAAAAATTCCTTTTCTCCCCATACAAATTTCCTCTCTTTTTCCCAATAAATTTGACTCTCACTCAACCCAATGTTGATTGTACTTCATCCCCATGCTCCAAATAACTATGGGATGCCACTTCTCACACCCACCCTCTTACATGTATTCAATGATTAGGTTCTCATACCCTCAAACATAAAATAGAACGTTGTCCCCAATGATAATAAAATTAAGGAAAGTGGGTTTGGATTAATACCCATAAATAATTTTCCCCTTGGATCCCTCTTAGACACTCCATTCTCTTGTGGAAAACTCAGCCCCCATCTCTATCCATGTCCCCCAACAATTGACATCACAGTTTATTAAAATTTAGAAATACAATTTGCATATTACATTGCTTGGCCATAAACACATTCATATCTACATTATACATTAATTAAACTTGAGATTATAGTGGGGATATTACATTCCCCCTCCCCTACAATTGTGTATCATCTTTTATGCACAACACCATGCCAATATATATTTACAAATTTTACGTCATAATATTCAGATAACAAAATTATGCAATATGTTTACCCTCCAACAATTGTTCCAACCATAATCTCTTGTTCCTCTCAACCTGCTAACCCATGGGATGCACCCCCTTCATTGTTCTCAGTTCACTGGGCTACAACATTATTTTATCAGGTTTATCATCACACGTGACCAGGAACTATGAGATGTGGTTTTGAAACTCTAGCTTCCCAAAAATGGAGTCTTGCATTTTTAGTGCTTGTTTTATTCAAAATTGATTTTTTTTTTTGGATATTCCTGCTGCATAGTTTGTTCATGCACCCATGTTGTGTCTTCAATATCATACAACTCCATTGGATCTTTACCATGATGATAACTTTGTTCATGAGTAATTTGACTTTCCAGTCTAGGATGTGCACTGGTTTCACCCAGAAATCCCCTTTGTGCTCCACCTGGATCACAGTCCAATCAATTATGTGGTTAGGGTGAGACACACATTTCTTTAATAAAGAAAAATTGAATACATTATGCACTCTCATGGATGAAATAAATTATAACATGTATGCAACTGGGCCTATATTTTCTAATATCTCAAAAGGCCCACAATATCTTGTTGCCAACTTTGGGAAGCAACCCAATCCTAGCGAACTTATTTTTTCTCTCGCTTTTAGAAATACATGTTTTCCCACTTTAAAATATCTGAAAACCCTGTTCTTGTCTGCATAAATTTTATACCTGTCCTGGGAAACCTTTAAATTCTGCCTAATCTTTGTCATTTTCTCTTCCATTTCCTTCAACAAATCTGACCCAATGACAACTATGTATGTTGGGTTGTCCCAGGTCAACAGTGTGTTACACTTCCTGCCATCCAATGCTTCAAATGGGCTCATTTTTAATGAGGCTTGATACCCATTATTGTAGGAAAATTCCACTAAGTGGATATAATCCTCCCACTTTGATGACTACTCCATCACATACATTCTGAGCATGTATTCAATTATTCTATTGGTCCTCTATGTTTTCCCATCTGATTCTGGGTGATATGTTGTACTGAGATTTAAATTTGTCCCAAAGATTTTGAACAAACCTTTCCAAAAATTGGATGTGAATTTAGGATCTCTGTCTGAAAGGATTTCCTTGGGCAATCGATGTACCCTGATGCTAATATTTTTGGTGTAACTATAGAATATATTCTTGTATATTTGTTTTAGTCAAACCTTTAAAAGGTTATTATAATTATATTGTAAAAGTCCGCTCAACAAAAAATATTATATCATTGGTATTTGACTTATTATGGGTTAGTTAGGTGAAGAGTCATGTCTCTTCATGAGACACTGTTTAGTATAAATAGAGGATAAGTTCCTCTCATTTGGATACACACTCAAACACTTCTCTTGTGCATCTTGGAGTGCATAAGAAGGTCCAATGCACAAGTCTTGGAGACTAGTTCTTTTAGTGTTTTGGTCTTGGTCTTTCTTGGAGAGCTATAGTGCATCATTGTACTGGTTGAAGGAATCTATATTAAGGATTTTGGTTGCTGGGTTTTCTCCCCCACAAGGGTTTCCCATGATAATCTGTGTGTTCTATTGTATCTGTGATTGCATATCTTTCAGTGATCCTACTACAGTTTCTATTGGATTAAGTAATTGTAATTATGTAACTAGAAAATTCAAAATTTCAACATGGTATCAAAGCAGGCCTAAATAGAATCCAGTTGCAGATCTAGAATCCTAAAAGGGAGATTTTTTTAGTCTAGAGACAATTGTTGGACAAACCAAGACCATCAAAAGGCAGGATTACTACTAGAACAAATATCGATGAGAAACTAGATGGAGTTGATAACTTCAGGGCCTGTAAGTACAGAGTAATCCTCCTTCTTGAAGAACATGAATTGGATAAGTTCATTATAGAAGAGGTTCAAGAACCTCAAGGAGATGAAGCTAAGGAAAAATATAAGAAGGACATGGTGAGAGAATTTTTTTTTATTGTAGACTCCATTAAGGACCACCTTATCCATCATATATCATCATTATATTCTCCAAAGAAAATGATGGACACCTTAACTCGCATGTTTGAGGGAAGCAACATAAATCAAAGAATGACTTTGAGATCTCAGTTGAAGAACGTGAAAATGCAGAACTTAGAAACCATTCACTCCTACTTCTCAAGAGTCAATCAAATCAAGGAGCAGATATAAGCCATTGGTGACTCAGTAGAAGGAGAAGAGATGGCGATGACTACCTGGAATGGCTTCCCAAGGTCATGGGATGCATTCATCAAGGAATTTGCTCAAGAAATAAGCTTCCCAAGTTCAGTAGGCTTTGGGAATATTGTAACCAAGAAGAAGATAGGACAAATGCAAGATAAGAAAATATGGCAGATGAAGATCAATCCCTAGACGCTCACACCAAGAAATGAAAGAACAAGAAGGAGCATTCTTTACCTAAGAAGTTTAAGATGGGTCAAAAAGACAACTCAAATACCAGATGTTACTGTTGTCAGGAATTGGGACAATTTGTTAGGGATTGCCCCCTCATTATGGAAATTAAGAATAAGAAAGGAAGTAAGAGGCATTGAGCTCATGCAACTGAAGATGATGAGCCTCCCAAGAAGGTTGCAAAGAAAGATGAATCAAGTGATGCAAATTATGTTCTTATCTCAGTGCTCACAAGTACTATTACTCATGGAAGTGACACTTGGTTGATAGACAATGGTGCTTCCAAGAACATGACAGGCTATGAAGACTCCTTATCTAAACTTATTCATAAAGATTCACCTCATAAGGTGAAATTGGGTGAAGAATATCCGTATCTAATCAAAGGTGTTGGAGAAGCTTCCTACAAGTTAAACTCAGACAAGCCAATAAAGATGAAGGAAGTTCTCTATGTTCCAGGTTTAAAAAAGAATCTTCTTTCAATTTCAACATTGGAAAAGAAAGGATTTAGAGTAGCATTTATTGATGATCAAGTTCTTATGTGTCCTATAGGTAAGACCCTTGATGATGGAGCAGTGATTGGAGTTGAAGAAGGAGGACTCTACAAATTAAAAGGACATTCAAAGTCCACAATGGTTCATGATATTGCGAATCCCAGTGAACTATGGCATAAGAGATTTTCTCACTTGCATTACAAATCTCTTTCGGTTGTGAGAAAAATGGTGACAGGTCTTCCAGAAAACAAAATAGAACCAGATGGTGTGTGCAACAGATGTGTACAAGGTAAGAACGTGAAGCACTCCTTTCCCAATAGTGATAGTAGAGCCAAAGGAGTTTTGGACATCGTGCATTCAGACATATGTGGACCGATGCCAACAAATTCACTAAGTGGGTATGTATATTATGTATCTTTCATTGATGATTACTCATGTAAAACTTGGATTTATTTGTTAAAAACAAAGAATGATTTTTTTGGAAAATTCAATGAGTTCAAGGCTCTGGTAGAAAACTTGATAGAGAAGAAGATAAAGACCTTGTGATCAGACAATGGAGGTGAATTCACCTCAAAAGAATTCAAGGAGTATTGCAAGGAAGTTTGGATTAAGAGGGAGCTTTATACTCCCTATAACCCTCAACAGAATGGAATAGTTGAAAGGAAGAACTAGACAATCATGGAAGCAATAAAGGTCATGATCCATGATCAATATATTCCTATGCATCTATGGGAAGAAGATGTAAAAACAACAATGTACATGCAAAATAAAATTCCCCATAACGTGCTTGAAACAAGACACCCGAGGAAATGTTTTTAGGAGAGAAGCCATAAGTCAACCATTTCATAATATTTGGTGGCGTTGTATTTGTTCACGCCCCCAAGGAAAATAGGACAAAGTTGGACTCTTCTGGACAAAAGTGAATATTTTTTGGTTACAGTGACACATTGAAGTCTTACAGGATATACATTCTCGGTCACCGGAAAGTGGAGATCAGTCGAGATGTAACCTTTGATGAGAATGCAACTTTTAGTAAATCTAAACAGATCTATGTAGAAGAGGCACATGAAGAAGAGAATGAAGTTCCTAAAGTTCTAGACACAGTTGAACCAGAGGAAGTCATTCCAGAGGATCATGAAATGGTATAACCTTAGAAACTAGTCGAGATACCTTCTCGCAAGAGAATACCAACTTGGGAACAATAGGTTATTAGATATGTAGAAAGAATTGGTGCCCTAGAGAAATATTTCAGGGAAAGTAAGAAGACGAAGCCATGTTCCAGCTACATGGCATGCTTGTGTGACATAATGGATGAAAAACCTTCCAGTTATGAAGAGGCTACAGAAAATAAAATATGGAAAGATGCCATGCAAGAGGAAAACCAGTCCATTATGCAGAATGATGTTTGGGATGTGGTTCCCAGACCAAAGGAAAAATCTGTGGTGAGTTCAAAATGAATCTACAAGATGAAACACGCAGCTGATGACAGTATTGAAAAATAGAAGGCAAGATTTTTGGCCATTGGTTTCTCTCAGAAGGAAGGGATTGACTATGAAGAATTTTTTTCTCCCATAGCAAGATATACCTCGATTAGGACTATACTTCCATTGGCCGCTATGATGAAATGGAAGGTGCACTAGATGGATGTAAAGACAACCTTCTTGAATGGTGAAATAAAAGAGGAATTTTATGTGGAGCAACCCCTTGTATTCGAGACACATGACATGGAGATTCACGTGTGCATATTAAATAAGGATTTATATGAATTGAAGTAGGCACCCAGAGCATGGTATGGTAGGATTTACAATTTTCTGATGAGCTTGGGTTTTACCAAGAGCAGCGGAGATCCTAACCTTTACTTTAAGGTTGAGGATGGTGAACTGATGATTCTACTGCTGTATGTAGATGACCAGTTTCTAATAGGTGTGGAAAAGCTCATCACTGAATGAAAGCAAAAATTGGTTGCATAATTCGAGATGAAATATTTAGGAATGATGCACTACTTCTTGGGACTAGAAGTTTGGCAGAGATCAGATGGGATTTTCCTAAGTCAAGGAAAGTATGCTTTGGAAAACTTGAAGAGGTTAGAGATGTTGGAATGTAAGGCCATGGTTACCTCGATGGTATCAAATCTTAAGTTGTTGTAGGATACAACTTTAGAGATTGTGGATTCTACCTTATACAGGAATATAGTGGGCTCATTGTTGTATTTTACGAACACCCGACCGGATATATGTTTTGCTGTGAACATCCTGAGTCAACATTTGGAGAAGCCCAAACAAGTTCAATTGGTTGCAGCAAAACATGTGTTGAGGTACCTTAAGGGTACTCTAGATCATGGTCTCTGGTATATATCTAAACATGAGTTTGTATTGTATGGATACTCAAATTCAGATTGGGCCGACACTATTCCTGACCAGAAGAGCACTTCTAGATACTATTTTAATCTTGGCTCCAGTATGGTCTCATGGAGCAATAGAAAGCACTCATGTGTGGCACTCAGTATGACTGAAGATAAGTATGTGGAAGCATGTGCAGTGAGAAGAGAAGCAATATGGCTTCAGAAGCTATTGTCTGGGTTATTTGGTCTCAAATTGGAGGCGACCTGCATTTGGTGTGACAACCAAAGTTGCATGAAGTTGTCAAAAAACCCGGTGTTCCATGATAGGTCAAAGCATATTGAGATCAAATACTACTATATTAGAAATATGGAAGATAGGGGAGCAGTGAGGCTCTAGTTCATGACTATTGAGGATCAAGTTGCAGATGTGTTCACCAAGCTGTTGTCGAGGCTGAAGTTCAAGTACTTCAAGAACAAGCTTGGTGTGGTCCCTCTTCAGAGGGAGTGATAGATGGAAAAATCTCATCCAACATGAAAAAGGGTTGGCACTGAGATAGGAGTTCACATGATCAGGTACTGATGCATTGAAGGGAGTGGATGTCCCCAGGACATGTTGTAGCTATTGAGAGATACCCACAAACCTTGGTTACATGGGGTGAAGTCATGTTTCATTATGGATATCCGAGGGCTGGCACTGATACAAGAGTGCACATGATGAGGTACTGATGCATTGCAGGGAGTGGATGTCCTGGGGACATGTTGTAGCTATTGAGAGCTACCCACAGACCTTGGTTGCATGGGGTGTAGTCATGTTGCACCATGGATATCCAATGATGTATAGATTTGCATGTTCAACAATCAATGGATGTGAGCTCGTGTGATATCGGACTTGGAGTCTGTGTATGGAAAAAATACCTTCCTAGTTAAGAGGCAGTGTTAATATGTTTGGTGTAACTACAAAACATATTCTTGTATATTTGTTTTAGTCAAACCTTTAAAAGGTTATTATAATTATATTGCACAAGTCCGCTCAACAAAAATGATTATATTATTGGTATTTTACTTATTATGGGTTAGTTCTGTGAAGAGTCATGTCTCTTCATGAGACACTTTTGTGTATAAATAGAGGATAGGTTCCTCTCATTTTGACACACACTCACACACTTCTCTTGTGCATCTTGGAGCGCGTAAGAAGGTCCAGCGCACAATTCTTGGAGATTGGTTCTTTTGGTGTTTTGGTCTTGGTATTTCTTGGAGAGCTATAGTGCATCAATATACTGGTTGAAGGAATCTATATTGAGGATTTTGGTTGCTGGGTTTTCTCCCTCATGAGGGTTTCCCAGGATAATATTTGTGTTCTATTGCATCTATGATTATGTATCTTTCAGTGATCCTACTACAATTTCTATTGGATTAAGTAATTATAATTATGTAACTAAAAAATTTAAAATGTCAACACCTGGCAACTTCTTTCATGTAGATCTCTGCAATATTTTCTTCTTTGTGAGTATTCTTCATTGGGATCAAATGTGCAACCTTAGTTAATTTATTCACCACTACCATGATGGAATCATGTTGCTTCATTGTTCTGGGTAGTTTAGTAATAAAATCCATTGTAACTACTTCATATTTCCATTATGGAATGGGAAATGAGTGTAACAACCCAACTGGATGTCTATGTTCAATCTTCACCTTCTTGAATTCTATGCATCTGGCTATGTAATCAACCACCTCTTTCTTCATTCCTAGCCAAAAGTGTTGGATTCTTACAACTGCAATTGATTTCTAATATACCGAGTGCCCAACGTATGGCACATTGTGCATTTCTCTCAACACTATCTTTTTTAACTCCCTGGAATTTTCCATATATACTTTGCCTCTGTACATGAGAACTCTATCTTCCTTTAGCTCAAAATATTTAAATTTCTGCTAAAAATTTCCTTGCTGTAATGTTTCTTTTATTTTCAAATAGCGATGATCTGAATTTTCTACTTCAATAATTTTATCTTTCATATCAATCTTGTACATGCTGATGAATGCAATATGCATCTCATGTGCACTCCTTTTGAGTGCATTAGCCACTTGGTTCTCCTTGTCTTTGATGTGCTTAATTTCAAATTCATATTCACTAAGAATTCCAGCCATCTAGTTTGTCTGGCATTTAATGTGGGCTGTCCAAACAAATGTTTTAGACCATAGTGGTCTGTCCTTAGTTCAAATTTCCTCCCCATGAGGTAATGTCTCCACATTTTTAGTGCATGAATAATGGCTACTAATACTAGATCATGGGTAGCATAATTCCTCTCATACTATTTTATTTTCCAGAACTCATAGCATACCCCATGATCCTTTTGTGTGACAACTCCACCGAGCCCTTCGTTGCACACATTAGTGCACACAACAAAATCTTCATCCAAATATGCAATATTCAATATTGGTGCACTAGTCAAGATGTCTTTCAAATGATGAAAACTTTCTTGACATTCAGGAGTCCATTCAACTTTCACTCCCTTCTTTTGCAAATAAGTGATGGGGATTACAATCCTTCAATTTTTTTTAATAAATATTCGGTATTACCTTTCAAGACCCATGAATAATATAACCTATGTAAAATTTCTTGGCACTAACCATCCTCTAATGGCTTCTATCTTCTCATGATCAATTTCTATTCCATTTGCTAAAATAATATGACCCAAGTAGTGAATCTTCTTTTGATAGAAGATGCACTTACTTAACTTGGCATACAATTTGTTCTCTCTTAAAACTTTTAGTACCATTCTTAAATGTTTCTCATGTTATTCTTATATTTTTTAGTAGATGAGTATATCATCTAGGAACAAAATCACAAAGATTTCTAGGTATTCCCTAAACATTCCATTTGTCAGGCACATGAAAAAAACTGGTGCACTTGATAGCCTAAATGGAACTACCATAAATTCATAATGCCCATATCTTGTCCTGAATGTTATCTTGTTGATATCTTCTTATTTTATCCTCACTTGATGATAACCTGATCTCAAGTCAATCTTGTAAAATATTCTTGCATCTTTCATTTTATCAAATAGATCATCAATCCTTGGAAATGAATACTTGTACTTTATGGTGACCGTATTCAACTGTTTGAAATCAATACAAATCTTTGAGGTTCCATATTTCTTATTCACAAAAATAACTAGGGCACCCCAAGGTGACACATTTGGGTGTATATACCCCTTATTTAATAGTTCTTCAAGTTGCATCCACAACTCCTTCAACATGGGTGTGCCCATTATGTATGGTGTTTTCGACACTCCGACATCTCCTGGCACCAGACCAATGCAAAAATCAATGTCTCTCTTTGGTGGAAATCCTGGAATCTCCCCAAAAACATATCCAAAATCCTTCAAGACTAGATGGTCTTCAATAATTGGCATTTTATCTCTGGTTCCCTCTTCCATATGGGTTGCAAATATCTGAGATCCCTTCCTGAAATTCTTTTTTGGCTATGTTAGGTGTTTTATATGTACTAAAAAAGACACTAAACTACCCTCAATTAAATTGTCAACCCGGGGTATGTAAACTTAGAGTTGTAGAAAAATATATGCCAAAGGTAAAAGGTTGGTAGGAGTATAGTCTAACTAAGGAAAGCATCTATCTAGGGCTAATCTACTCAAGCAAACCTATCTAATGAACAAACCCTACTAGGCAAAATGAAAACTAGGTAACCTAAGCACTTTTGGGCCAAGGATTGATGGATAGTTCCTAAGAAAGAAAATGAAAAAAACTCTATGTAAATAAAACAATAAGCAAAAGCAAACTACTAAGAATAATAAGCAAATGATAAAAGCAAACTTCTTTAACTCGCCAACCTACATTCAATGAGCAACTACCCTATGAAAGCAATTCAATAAGAAAGTAAGCAAAAACACCTATCTAACCTATTAAAGAAAATACACAAGTAAGCAAAGACACCTAACTAACCTACTAAAACAAAAGAGCAAGTAAGCAAAAACAACTAAAGCAAATAGGCAAGCAAGAAAAGAATTCTCATTGAACAACTACCTATCCTAAGAGGCAAGTGGACTAAATGCCTAATGCAAAACTATTTCTCTTGCGTGAAAGGAAATTTAAATGCTCAATGCAATACATGAAAGGAAATCTATTCTATTGAAAGCAAGAAAGACTAAAAACTTATGAAAACAAGAAACTATCTCTTCTAATCTATGAAAGCAAGAAACTATCTTTAATCTATGAAACACTCAAATATAATGCTGGTGGTTGTGTGAATGCCTTTGGTGGTGATGGATGATATCTCGATGACACTTGACAACAAAGGACAGTTCTAATGGTATAAGCTCAATACTAATTTCAATGGCAAAATGAAAGGTGTGAAGTAAACAACCCAATGAAAACTTAGCCATGATAAAAGTAATGTTAAATACCCTGTATATTCATGTATAAACCATTAACATCATAATGAGACCATCATTATCTAACTAAGGAATTTAATTTCATTTTAATCTATGAAATTAAATTGCGTGAAATAAAACTATACTATGTCTATTTTAATCATTCAAGCTATGATAAGAAAATGAATTAAAAACAAAAATTAGATTATGCTTATTAAAAAGTAAATTGACAATTAACCAAAAACTAAAAAAATGAAATCTATCTCAAACTAAGACAAGCAAACTATGATTAAGAACTAGAATTAAATCTATCCATCCATCAAAGATCCTTGTCAAATGAAACCCAAATAGAGCTCTATTTTATTCTAAAAACAACTCTGTTTTAAACTCGACTATAAGATCATAAATAAAAGTGTGATATGATATCTAGATGCATATGGGGTTAGTGTAGAGACTTGCAAGTCTATTCCTAGCCTACAAAACTAACTCATGCTAACATAATCCATCACACTAACCTGCAAAAGAACAATAAAACAATTAAATCACAACTAGCTAATTAAAACATAAAACATGCATGTACTGGAAATAAAAGACAATTTAAATTATGAAATGTATAAACAAAACATTGATAATCACTAGACTGTTGGTGCCCCCCCCAGCAAGTCGTGGCTACCCTCTACAAGCACACCATGAACTTCTACAGGCTGATTTCACCATGAAAGTTAAAAACACAGTTCTAGCACTATTCTGGCAATGTGAAAAATCAAAAACAGAGTACAACGAGTTTATCTCCAATCTGATGGCTATTCTACTTGCTTAACAATCTAATGATCATCCTGGTAGTATTTATAGGTTTACAACCCAGGTGGTCAACCACAGGAAGGTCGAACCACCTCTAAATTCGGTAAATTACAATAAATGCGACCATAACTAACAAAACAAAAGAATCCAATGATTGCCCTCTTTGGACAAATGAAATCGAGTTGTCTTGAGCTTAGTAGCTGGAGGGAGAGATGACAAACAAAACCCATGTGCCTGATTTGTCCACCGCTGGCCGCCAATACCATAACCGTCAACCCGCCTTGCATTTTTTGTGCAATACTGGGTGCTAGAACGAGTGCCGGATCGAGTACCGGAACGAGTGCTAGAACGTGTGCTGGATCAAGTGCCAGACCAAGAAACATGGTGCATTTTTCCCTGTAACAAAAAAAATCATGAATTAATTCTTGGAAGCATAAAAACATGATAAATTAAACTTGATTGAATCACAAAACATGAATTATACGTACCTCATGCTGATTATACCATTTTATCATAAAATTCTTCAAAAATATCCTTTGAAAGATAAAAACACATATGTACATATGGAAAAAAGTGTATAATAGTGTCATGAAAATGATCATATCTCGGGCCCAACATTACCCCCACACTTACGATTTTGTAGGTCCCACTGCAAACAAAAAGAAGTCACCCCTTAGAACTAGGCTTGCCGAGGAGGATCGGCTTTAGAAGCCTCTCCTTCTTGCTATGTAGGCTTAGCCTTGTGCCTCTTGTGTTGCTTTAATTGTGCTCTGAGGCTATGGTTAGATTGGGTCATCCCATCGACCAACCATTGAAGGGAGTTAACTTTTGCCTGAAGGACTACATTGTCATGATGAAGGTGTGCATCTATTGTCTTCCTCTCTTCCAACTCTTGGAGAAGCTGATGGTTTTCCCTTTGTAGCTCCTGTTGTTCCTGAGTCTGTACTAAGGCTTAGAGTACAGTGTCAAGGCATCCGAAGGTATCTAAAAGGTGTATACGAAGATAAATCACCTTCTGTATAGGAAACTAATGAAGGTTTCTACGTTCTAGCTGTCTAGCTTCCAACTGTTCCTGGTTAGTAATATCTTGTTCGATGGCTGCCCATGAACGTTCCAATTCCTCTCAGGTTGTTGCAGTTTTAAGAGTTGTGTCAAAAAGATTTAAAGCGATGTGTATTTGATTAGCCAACCCAGGTTGAATATTTGGTTGAATTGCTGCCGGGACAGTCATTGAGGAACAATACAAGTATGAAATGATTTAACGAGAGATTTCAACGCTATTCAATTCGGTCAAGGTGAAAAGAAACCTTTGCATGAAGAATGAAATAAAAATGCCAACTGAAGGCCCTTTCCCGTAACTGTGTTATTTTTAGTAAAAAGATGAGGGATGAGAGAAAAACGTTTAGCTGAAGACAAGGTAAGGTTTCTTTCAATAGGAAACTCGCACATACATAGACGGAGAAACTAACACAGACATAATTGATATAGTGTAAATAAATACATAATTCTATAAATGCAAATTGGTCTTACACCCGCTAAAGCTGATGCAGAGGAAAAACAAGAGACAATTATAGAAAGATAAAATCCCTTTCACTATAGTAGTGGTCGTACTAAATTATAGTGATACACATCAATTATGTAGAGCAAAATGAAAAGAAACGAATAACATAATGAAACAAACTTGCAACACAGTCGTGACGGAATTAGGAATCTCCAATTTTGCTTGTATTAACTTCCTTCATGCAAAAAACTCTATTACAATTTGATCCCAAAAAAAAGTCCAGCCCTTTCTTCTTCTTTCTCGGTTCCATTTATACAAATTTACCTTCTTCTATTCTATTTACAAAAAAGTTCCAGGTGCTTTCTTTACGTGACTCGGTGCATATAATACATCTGTCCGTAAAACTGGATACGAGTTGTGGCGGTTCCGTTTGGCAGCTGTTAGGAGCGAAATTACTCCATCTCTTCTACTCCGTTTTCAAGAAGTGCCAGGTGCTTGTCTTTTCATAGACTCAGTGCATATCCTACATTTATCTACGAATTGGGACACAAGCTGTGACGAATCTACTTGACAAATCGCTTCTACAAAGTAGCACTCCCGAGCTAATTGTGGAAGTTTATTTTCCATATATGCATCAACAATATTAAGGGTGCCGAGTTGTGTGCTGGGTTGAATTAGATGCTCATCAATTTGAGCCATGCCTACCCTGTCCATCTTAGAGATTTCCACCAAATTTCTCTCATTTTTCTCCTTTATGTCGAGGGAGATCTGCTCCATATTCATCTGCCTTATTAAATCTGTGTCTCCTCACTCTCTATCCCTAACAGCTCACCTTTTATGACTTTGCAGGTTTCCTCTAGTGAATTCCTCACTTTTTGGGCCTGCTCCTTGCTTAAAGTAATATCATGCTCCCAATTCTTTAACAAAATATTACCTCTAGTCTGTTTAGCAATGGAGAGCCCAGGGGTCCCTGCTGAAAACCTGTTGTTGGTAGCTATTGCTGCTTCCTGGAAGATGACCCGAGCAACTTCTGCGTTTCTTTCCTTGACAATCAGATTCTCAGAAATCTGATTCATTAACAAGCAATATTTTCGAAACTCCCCTATCATGTTTAGTAGACTCTATTGAGTAGAAGATACCCTGCTCCGAATGTCGATTGCTCGGGATTTAACAATTTCAATGTCAATTACCTTTCTTTCTGCGACCGCTAACTGAGCCTGTAATTGTGTGATCGTATCCCTTTGGTGGCCGGACTGCACCCGACCATCTCGGATCACTGAATTTGCCTGTTCTAGCTTGGTCTTGAGGACCTCGATTTCTTTCTTATCATCCAATTGGGCCAGCTCTATTGCTCCACTCGCTTGACTCTTAGCATCTTCCACAGCCGAAGCTATTCGAGCTTCAAGAGTCTTGATCAGTCGATTCTTTGCTTTGAGCTGATTTTTTAACGCCGCGACTGAGAATTGATTTGTCGTCGCGTACGCTCCCAGCGTTCCTGCAATCTCTGTGGCAAATGCATCTTTCCTTTTGTTCATCCCATCGGTCATCACTTTGAACTTTTTAATAGTGGACTCTCCCTCTTGATGAAATTCCTGCTTAACTACAACTTTTCTTTTTCTGTCAAAAAAGAAATCATTAGGGGGGAGTTCCTCTGCCCTTATAGGTCTTAGTTCTTCACCAAAAATCCATCCCTCATTAACG
This sequence comes from Picea glauca, assembly GCA_000966675.3. Classification (NCBI taxonomy): domain Eukaryota; kingdom Viridiplantae; phylum Streptophyta; class Pinopsida; order Pinales; family Pinaceae; genus Picea; species Picea glauca. The sequence goes on along the minus strand of JZKD02S1673702.1, from coordinate 672,256 downwards.
CATCCCTATGCTGACTACAAGGGTGTGACAGAGGTGATGGGTTGTCCGATCTGCTTCGTCGCCTTCCCTGGTGTGGTGAGTGAGTCCTGCTCTTTCGGAGGATCGGGAGTCTTCGTCTCCGCCCCTGTCTCTCGATTTTGAGTTTTGGGCGGGTCGGTGTTTTTCACTTCCACCTCTGGACCATGTTCCTTGGGTGGGTCAGTTGTCTCTTTTTTTGTTTCGGGATCCTTCCCTTGTTCATGACTCTTCTCTTTTTCGGGACTCTTCTCCTGGTCAGGATTCTTCTCTTTTTTGGGACTCTTCTCTTGCTCAAGATTCTTCTCCTGCTCCCCTTCCTGACATTTTTCGGGGTTAGAAGTTTGCCCCTCAGAACTTTCGGCCTCCTTTTATTTATCCTTGGGAAGTCCCAAACCTCCTAGCACCACGGGAAGACATTGTTTCCTATGCTCCTAAAATTTTAAAACTGAGGCCCTGTCTTCGGGTGCTAGGGATCTGATTCGAAATTGCACCTCCGAATAGGATCTGGCCCCTCGGAAAACATCATCCGGAGGTGAGCACTCGTGTTCGAACCTCTTTAATCCACAATTTCCCAAATGTGTGCTTACGATCCTCTATGGATCATGCTTTTTATACTCAATGTAGGCCAAATTCAAGCCTTCTAAGGTTGCAGCCTCAGCCTTAGCATGTCCAAAATCTAATAAGGAATAGGAATTTAACCGAATAGGGAAAAATGACCATACCTTCTACACTGATGCTTTCAGTTCTTTGCTTATG
>JZKD02S1673702.1:639328-671472 GCA_000966675.3 Picea glauca | reverse complement strand
GAGAGTCCTCCTACCAAATGTACTATAGGGGGGTCCTTTTGCTTCCTACCTGGTTTCTTAATACACAATTCTTTGACTACCTTACTATAGATTGGAATGTCTTTAATGGCTTGAAGCAGAGGAATATTGACACAAATATTTTTCAATTCATTCAAAATGTCAAATTCCGGTCGGGTGGTAGGTTTCTCGATTACCAATTGGTTTGGATAAGGAGGGACCTTCGTAATTTGTGAAGGTTCATTTTGGGGAAGCTTGGGTTCTTGATTCTTTGGGATAATAACATATTCCCACCTAATGTCATCCATGGGTTGTTAGGTGGTTTCTTCTTCTTCTTCTTCCTGGATGACTACTGAAGGTCTCTGCCTATCTATAACTTTTCCCGATCTTAGTTGAATTTCCTATAATGGAACAGGAGTAATGACATATGTCGGGAAGGCCTGCATCTCAACATTGTTAAGAGGTTGAGGGGGCTTATTATTAGGATTCGGCACTGGCTGTGCCGATAATAGTGTCGGTTTCGGGGAGCTTGCATTTTGAAATTGTAGTGGTTGTTGTTGTGGGATAGGAGGTAAAGGTGGTGGAACAAAACCTGGAAAAAGTTGCGGAGTGTTTGATGAGAACTGAGGATAAGGATGGTTGTACATAGGGATAGGTGGATCTTGAGGGTTTCCTTGGTTGTGTCCTCCCCTCCATCCTTGAATCCAAGGATGTTGGTACTGAGTAGACCAGTTTTTCCAACTTGGTGAGTTCCACTGTTGTTGTTGATAATAGGGTGGAACTTGAGACTATAGATCTGGGTATGTGGGTTGATTCCTAGGCTGCCATGGCCTCCTAGGTGCATAAGAAGACTCCCCAGGGTCTCCACTCCTATAAATGGCTAATAAACTGGGCAAGGATGGACATTTCTCAATTGAATGGTCTTTTGTATAGAAGGCACAAACTGAAATGTTATCTAATGGGCATTCCCTCGAGGAATGCTTCCTTTTTCATCTTGGGCAATATATGCTCATTGATGCATTCTCCTCCTCCCGTTTCTTTTTGAGTTTAAGTGTGTCCAACTGGGAACCTATTGTGCTTAGGATGTTTGTCTTGAAGTTTTCTAGAAGGTTCCCTATCTTTTCTCTTGTAATACCACCTGAACTAACTAGTTTTAAGCTTCTATTATAAGGGTCCCGAACATTCTTTCTTGTTTTGGCTCTACTCCTTGAGTAATTTTTACACATTTCACATATTTCAAAAAATGGTTTATGAGAGATATCACCTGATGCCATCAGGTTAAGCATCTCTAAATATTCTTCTGAAATTCCCTTAAGGAAAAGATCCCTAACTGCATTCTCTGGGAGGTCATGGTATTTTGACTTCTGGGAGATATAACCAAATCTTTCCATATAGTCTTCAAGGGTCTCACCTTCTAACTGTTGGACTTTAAATATGTCATTACGAGACTCTTTGGTCTTGCAGTAATCTTGGTACTTCTTGAGAAATATGTATTTCATGGCTTCCCAAGACCTAATACTGGATTCTCCCAACCCCATGAACCATCTTAGTGTAGAGTCTTTGGGGGTGGCAGGAAAGAGTTTTAATTTCTGGGCATCTTTCACATAGTTGTATCTCCTGCACAAGATGTCAAATTCAAATAGGAAGGTGTTTGGATCTTCACTTTTTTTACCATAAAAGGTAGGCAGTGATGAGAGAGGAATATTCTTCATGTTGACATTTGGAGTGGTGTCTAAAATTGGAAACCCGAAAGTAGTTTCGGTTTGGTTTCTAGTTTCTTCTTCCTCTCCATTTCTTACATTGTTATGGTCCTCCTGATCATCCATATTGGTTTGGTTTCCAAAAAGAGAGTACCTAAGTGGTTTTATCTTTGAAGAGAACAAGGTTTCCCTTTGATGAAAAGGTCTTCCTACTGATCGGATGTTTGGGACTCTACTCGAGCCGGTTGAGATTATTGGTGCCAAAGTTTCTTTGTCAAATTGAGAGATAATTACATTGGCTGAGCTACCAAACAAAAGATTCACCTGTTCAGGGTCTATGATATCTTTAAAATTAGAGTCCCCTGGTGGTGGTGTAAAATCAAAGGTTGTATTGTTTGGTTCTGCGGAAGGCTCGAGTGGTCTTGCCTCCTGTCCTAATATGATTGATGCTTCAATTCCTTGTTCTATAGTGCTCCCTGTGTTAGTCCCTTCAGATACTATTTTATCTCTTTGGGTTGAGCTAGCTCCTGTTTTTTGGTATTGGTCTACGTATTTTGTAAGTGGAACGTTCCTTCCCCCAAAGAGATCGAAAGGAACCTTGGTTGAAAGGTCTGATTTTGATTTAATGTATCTACCTTGTGGGTCTCTAGTCCTATTCATGAAAGAAAGCAACAACAAAAAGAAAAAGCTACCATTTGATTCCTAGGTCTATTCATGAAAGCAAACAAAAAGAAAAACTACTATTGGGTTTGGGGGAACTTGCTATAGCAGATGCACAGGTTCTTACCTTTCGTCTTAGAGTTCCCCTGCCACCAAACTAATGATAAGGTCTAAGGATGATCTAATTCCTAATTACTTCTTACCTTAAGACAACTCCCCAGCAACGACGCCAAAATATTAGGTGATTTATATGTACTAAAAAAGACACTAAAGTACCCTCAATTAAATTGTCAACCCGAGGTAAGTAAACTTAGAGTTGTATCAAAATATATGCCAAAGTTAAAAGGTTGGTAGGAGTATAGTCTAACTAAGGAAAGCAACTATCTAGGGCTAATATACTCAAGCAAACCTATCTAATGAACAAACCCTACTAGGAAAAATGAAAACTAGGTAACCTAAGCACTTTTGGGCCAAGGACTGATGGATAGTTCCTAAGAAAGCAAATGAAAAAAAACTCTATGTAAAGAAAACAATAAGCAAAAGCAAACTACTAAGCATAATAAGAAAATGATAAAAACAAACTTCTTTAACTTGCCAACCTACATTCAATGAGAAACTACCCTATGAAAGCAATTAAATAAGCAAGTAAGAAAAAACACCTATCTAACCTATTAAAGCAAATAGACAATTAAGCAAAGACACCTAACTAACCTACTAAAACAAAAGAGCAAGCAAGCAAAAACAACTAAAGCAAATAGGCAAGTAAGCAAAGACTTCTCATTGAACAACTACCTATCCTAAGAGGCAAGTGAACTAAATGCCTAATGCAAAACTATTTCTCTTGCATGAAAGGAAATTTAAATGCTCAATGCAATACATGAATGGAAATCTATTCTATTGAAAGCAAGAAAGACTAAAAACTTATGAAAACAAGAAACTATCTCTTCTAATCTACGAAAGCAAGAAACTATCTTTAATCTATGAAACACTCAAATATAATGCTGGTGGTTTTGTGAATGCCTTTGGTGGTGACGGATGATATCTCGATGACACTTGACAACAAAGGACAGTTCTAATGGTATAAGCTCAATACTAATTTCAATGGCAAAATGAAAGGTGTGAAGTAAATAGTCCAATGAAAACTTAGCCATGATAAAAGTAATCTTAAATACCCTGCATATTCATGTATAAACCATTAACATCATAATGAGATCATCATTATCTAACTAAGGAATTTAATTGCATTTTAATCTATGAAAGGAAATTGTGTGAAATAAAACTATACTATGTCTATTTTAATCATTCAAGCTATGATAAGAAAATGAATTAAAAACAAAAATTAGATTATGCTTATTAAAAAGTAAATTGACAATTAACCAACAACTAAACAAATGAAATCTATCTCAAACTAAGACAAGCAAACTATGATTAAGAACTAGAATTAAATCTATCCATCCATCAAAGATCCCTGTCAAATAGAGCTTTGTTTTATTCTAAAAACAACTCTGTTTTAAACTCGACTGTAAAATCATAAATAAAAGTGTAATCTGATATCTAGATGCATATGGGGTTAATGTAGAGACTTGCAATTCTATTCCTAGCCTACAAAAATAATTCATGCTAACATAATCCATCACACTAACCTGCAAAAGAACAATAAAACAATTAAATCACAACTAGCTAATTAAAACATAAAACATGCATGTACAGGAAATAAAAGACAATTTAAATTATGAAATGTATAAACAACACACTGATCATCACCAGACTGCTGGTGCCCCCCCCATCAAGTCGTGGCTACCCTCTACAAGCACACCATGAACTTCAGTAGGCCGATTTCACCATGAAAGTTAAAAACATAGTTCTGGCACTATTCTGGCAATGTGAAAAATAAAAAACAAAGTACAACGAGTTTATCTCCAATCTGATGGCTATTCTACTTGCTTAACAATCTAATGATCATCTTGGTAGTATTTATAGGTTTACAACCCATGTGGTCGACCATAGGAGGGTCAAACCACCTCTGAATTCAGCAAATTACAATAAATGCGGCCATAACTAACAAAACAAAAGAATCCAATAATCTCCCTCTTTGGACAATTGAAATCGAGTTGTCTTGAGCTTAGTAGCTAGAGGGAGCGATGACAAACAAAACCCATGTGCCCAATTTGTCCACCACTAGCCGCCAATACCATAACTGCCAACTCGCCTTGCGTTTTTGTGCAATACTGGGTGCTGGAACGAGTGCCGGATCGGGTACCAGAATGAGTGCCAGACCAAGAAACATGGTGCGTTTTTCCCTATAACAACAAAAAATCATGAATTAACTCTTGGAAGCATAAAAGCATGATGAATTAAACTTGATTGAATCACAAAACACAAATTATACATACCTCATGCCGATTATACCATTTTATCATAAAATTATTCAAAAAGCTCCGTTGAAAGATAAAAACACATATGTACATATGGAAAAAAGTGTATAATAACGTCATGAAAATGATCATATCTCAGGCCCAACAGGCTACATGGCTGAAATTTCTCTAACAACTACAACTTTTGGAATGCCTTGAACCTTTCCTTGATGCTCCTCTACATTGAGACTAGTGATTGTCTTGTTGTAATAGTCTAGAATAGTATGGTGTTTTTCCAACCAATCCATGCCAATTAGATAATCATATGAACCCAATGGTATGATGTTCAAATCCACCTTTGTGTTGATTCCATTTAGTTTGATTGGACAATCTTTGACTAGCTCACTGGTTTTCCTCTTAGCCCCCATGGTTAATTAAACTAACCAATATTTCATATGCTTGTTCCTTTGCAAGTGAAATATTTCAACAATATTAGATTTTTTGTAAATATGGCTAGCACTAGAATCAATTAAAATTGCTATGTGTTGGTTATCAATCTTTCCTTCCACTTCAATCACGGGGGACTGATATTATCCTTGCTTGTTGTCTAGGTTTGCATAATTCATTGGCATGTTTCCTCCCATGTCCTCCATTATTTCAGCCTCCTGAATATTATGGACAATCCTCATTCTTTCATCTTTGTGAGGGAATTCCCTATACAAGTGATCTCCCTCACATCCCCAACACTTCATGGGATGATATCTTGGTCTTTTCCCAAAAGAATATGCCAACCTAGGCTCATTCTGGGTTGAATTTCCTTGATTATTTTCTTGGAACTTATTTTTAAAAAAGGGTGGCTTAAAAAATTTCCACCTTTGCCCCTTTTTATCCTTCATCTTATCATTCCAATATTTTTGGAAGACTATCCTCCCTCTGCTCTGCTCATAAATATGATTTTCTCTCTTTATGGCCTCCTCCAAAGTATTGGGGTTATCATACTGTATCTTGTCACTGTAGAAAGAGGCTAACCAATGAACAAATATTTGGATTTTGTCTTTCTCATCCTTTATAAAGCCCACACACTTCAGTAACTCAAAGAACCTCTTCTCATATTCATCCATTATCATGCTTCCCAACTTGAGTTCAAATAAGTCTTTCATATTCCTTTCATAGTAATTCTCAGAGAAATATTTCTCTTGGAAATATCCTTTGAACTACCTCCATGAGAACTTCTTCTCATCAAGGTGTTTATCTTTCTTAAGTTGATCCCACCACATGGTTTCCTTTCCTTGCAAGTGGTAGGTTGCAATTATGGTTTCTATCCTTGAGGGTAATCATGCAACTAGAAATATTTCTTCATTTCCAACATCCATGCTTCAACCTCTTCTCTCTTTCTATGCTCACCATTAAAAGTTGGTGGCTTGATTTTCCTAAGTTCACCTTGCAAAATGTATGACTCAAGAATTCTTCTCTACCTCTTGAAAGGAGACACACTTAGGCTACTCCCTGTCCCTAAACTTTCATAAGATTTCCTTGTGGATTTCTCTGGGGAATGATGGTTCTTTCTCATATTCCTTGAATGCCCATCATTCCTATGATCATCCCTTCTGTTATGGGATCTGGATGGGGTCACTTATCTAGCACTAGTTTCTTGCTTTGTTCTAGAGTATTTATTGGATTTCCTCTGCAACATATTCAAACTTTGAAGTATCTCTTCCTGAGATTTCATAATCCTTTTTGTTAAAACAAAGGAATTGTATTGGTCATAACTACTTATTTTAATTTCACCATCAAGTGTTAAATCCAAGGAAAAGGTCCTAAAATATTTATTCGACCACCTAAAGTGTCATCTCAGTTGTTAAATCTTATGTGCTGCAAACTCTTCTAGAAGTTCACAATATTCCAAAAATAGAGCATGTGTCAAGTATTTTTATGATTATGATCTTGTAAAAGGGTCTAATGATGGATTTTAATTTTTCAGTACCATCACATCATCAAATAACTCTAAATGGTCATTTTTTAAAAGGAGGATTTATCATTTTGATCTTCATTTCTAATTGAAAAAGGTGCGTTGCAAACTGGCACTGTGAACTGGTTAAGGAGGAGCATTGGAGGTTAGATAGCTTGCAAGAACACATGTTCAACTTTGATGGAATCTACATCAAGCCCAGGTTTAACAAGTACTCCATGAGGTTTTTCATTTTGTTTTAAAGAATGAAAGAAGGGTTTTGGCCGACTCATCTATTGGCGCTGCAAATTGGCGTTGCAGACTGGCGATGCGAGCTCATTTCCTGTAGCAGAGTCTTCTAAAGTTTTGATCATAAATTTTGAATGATGATATGAGTTTTTTCTGAATTTTTTTGTGGAGGAGCATGATATTGGCATTGACCTACTAACCAAATTTCAACCTAACCCAGTTTGGCATTTGAGAGATAAAATTAGAAAACCAGTGCGCTACAAACTCTCTGTTTTGCATAGTTTTTGTATATTCACCTTGTTTGGAGGTTTCCATCTGTCAAGGAGGGTTCAAATGAATTCTTAGAAATCAGTTATATGTTAAAGGAAACCTAAACCTAATATTTATCTCCATTAAAACCTCATGTAATGAGTTGGAAATAGATTTATTAATGACTTCCAACAACTTCCTGAAAATTGGCAGTTTGTTGGATTCTTGTCTCTTTGACTGTTGCCACCTATCTCCAAGGACTAGAATCCAATGGAAGAGATGGGTTTTGGCCTCCTAAGAATATTTTGTATGTTATTTTCTATTTATGGGTGAGGGGAATCAATAAGAGGGGGATTCATGAGCCAAGAGAGGCTAGATAGAGTTGGAGCAGGCAGTTTCCCTATGTGTTCATTTGTAATCCTGAAGGCATTTTATGATTGTAATCATTACTACTATTGAAGACTCATGAGAGATGTGATTTTCAGATTTTAATTCTTGTTTTTTATATATCTTCTTATTTGAATATATTGCAGATTTGAATATCAAATACTACCAATGATTTATGGATCCCTATGCAGTAGAGGATCTGCTGTAATTTTTCCCATCATTCATTATTTTATTCAAGTATTTGTTGATTTATTAAACTGAGAGGATCTCTGTTTAGTGAACATTCTATCTTATATTTTCCTTCGTCATTCTTCTATCTATCAACATATGATATTGTTGTCTGTTGAGCAGCTTTAGTTCCTTTGATGAGTAGAGTTATTATGACTCCATTTCCCAATGGTATAGCCTATTGATCTACAGTTTGCTTCCCTCTCCCTTTCTTGCTCATTCTAACTGATCCACTCAAATTAAACTCAATATAAACCTACACAAGTTTGATGGGTACTAGGATTACACCTACAACAATCTAGGTGTGACTTCTAGTGCTAACATTTTTGGCGTCATTGTTGGGGATGAAGTTGAAGATTTTCCCTAGGAAGAACGACAAAGCTTAGATCTAGTGTTTGATGGTGAACAAAGGTTGGTGACACAGTACATACTGCATCATTCACATGGTTACTCCATGTTGAATAATTTCTTGGCGACTCCACTGGAATCAGGATGAAAAACTCAGGTGTTGATCCAGGTGATATATCACTCAAGATGGTAGAGTTATTGGTAAATCCTATTTTCCTTGAAGAATATAAAAAATGGATAGGTACATTGAGAGATTATACATATTTTGAAGTTTTAAAAGACTGGATTTGTATATTATCTAAAGATGAATATGATGAAATGACAATATTTATGTTTAGAGATACAATTCAAATATCTTCAATTTTGTATGGAATCATATGGACGTTTATTGACTCAAGATAAGTCTCTGGATTTTTATTATCAAAATATCATTGCTTATGAGAAAAAACATGAAGATGTTATTCAAGAATATGAAGTAGCAGATTTAGAAATTCTTGATAGTCAAGTTGATATTTCTACCAAATTATATGAAGGATTACCTCTAGACATTGTTCCTATTAATGTATCTGAAGGCTTTCAAGAATATTGAAAACTTTTCCCAGATGTAGATGCTAAGAAGGAAGTTTCTATCGAGTAGATTGTTGCCCTTTCATCTAGAAATCTTGATCTTGATGACATAAAACATGAAACAATTATAGTTGAAAGATGCCATTTTAATTTTAGTGGTCAGTAAGAACTATTTGTTCATGTTATCCAGGGCCCGTTTGTATTTCTGTTGGAATCATTAGAGGAAATGAGTCTTACAGTTTTCATGTTCAAATGGATTAGTTTCAAATGGTAGGTTGAATTGTTACATTTCCAGGTTTTCTTTTTGCTTATGGAAAACAAAAGACAAAAACAATCATTCAATCGATTTCTTAACTAGCTATATTGGAAATATGAGATCACATGATTCAGCTAGATAGATTAGAGTAGGCTCATGTATATAAATAAGATTTACATGCAAGCATTTGATTTGCATTATAGGTTAGTTTTTCATAATAATGACTCCATATCCCAATGGAGGCACTAGTGAAAAATTTGTTCTTCAGTTTGGTTGGCAGATTGTTTTACAATGGACAAGGCACTAGACCTGCAAATGTTCTTGGAGCCTGACATAGAGGTCTCCATCCCCTCTGGATCTAGATGTTAACACATAGAAATTGTATTGGTCATAACTACTTAGTTTAATTTCACCATCAAGTGTTAAATTCAAGGAAAAGGTCCTAAAAGATTTACTCAACCACCTAAAGTGTCTTCTTAGTTGTTAAATATTATGTGTTGCAAACTCTTCTAGAAGTTCGCAGCATTCAAAAAATAGAGCATGTGCCAAGTATTTTTATGATTATGATCTTGTAAAAGGGTTTAATGATGGATTTTAGTTTTTCAGTACCATCACATCATCAAATAACTCCAAATGGTCATTTTTTAAAAGGAGGATTTATCATTTTGATCTTCATTTCTAATTGCAAAAGGTGCGCTGCAAACTGGTGCTGTGAACTAGTTAAGGATGAGCATTGGAGGTTAGATAGCTTGCAAGCACACCTGTTCAACTTTGATGGCATCTACATAAAGCCTGGGTTTACCAAGTACTCCATGAGGTTTTTCATGCTGTTTTAAAGACTGAAAGAAGGGTTTTGGATGCCTCATCTATTAGAGCTACGAACTGGCGCTACAAACCCATTTCCTATAGTAGAGTTTTATGAATATTTGGTCATAAATTTTGAATGAGGATGTGGGTTTTTCTGGAATTTTTTGTGAAGGAAAATGATATTGGTATTGACCTGCTAACCAAATTTCAGCCTGACGCAGTTTGGCATTTGAGAGATAAAATTAAAACACCAGTGCACTGCAAATTGGTGCTGCAAACTCTCTGTTTTTCATAGTTTTTGGATATTCTCCTTGTTTGGAGGTTTCCACCTGTCAAGGAGGGTTTGAATGACTTATTATAAATTAGTTAGATGCTAAAGGAAACTTGCACCTAAGATTTATCTCCATTAAAACATCATGCATTGAGTTGGAAACATATTTATTAATGACTTCCAACAGCTTCCTGAAAATTATCAGTTTGTTGGATTCTTGTCTCTTTGACTGTTGCCACCTATCTCCAAGTCCAATGAAAGAGATGGGTTTAGACCTCCTAAGAATATTTTGGATGTTATTTTCTATTTAATGGGTGAGGGGAATCAAGAACAGGGGGATTCATGAGCCAAGAGAGGTTAGAGAGAGTTGGAGCAAGAAATTTCCCTGTGTGTGTTCATTTGTAAGCCTAAGGGCATTTTATGATTGTAATCATTACTACTATTCAAGACTCATGAGAGATGTGATTTTCAGATTGTAATTCTTGTGTTTTATATATCTTCTTATTTGAATATATTGCGTATTTCAGGATCAAAGGCTGCCAACGATTAATGGATCCTTAAGCAGTAGAGGATCTTTTGTAATTTTCCCCATCATTCATTGTTTTATTCAAGTATTTGTTGATTTATTAAACTGAGAGGATATCTATTTAGTGAACATTCTATATTATGTTTTCCTTCTTCATTCTTCTATCTATCAACATATGATCTTGTTGTCTGTTGAGCATATTTAGTGCCTTCGATGAGTAGAGTGTTTATGACTCCATTTCACAATGGTGTAGCCTATTGATCTACAGTTTGCTTCCCTCTCCCTTTCTTTCTCATTCTAACTGATCCACTCAAGCTTAAAATCAGTATAAAACTACAAAATTTTGATGGGTACTAGGCTTACACCTACAATAGTCTAGGTGTGAATTCTAGTGATAACACTTTCATTATCTTCTCGACAACTTTCCAGTTCTCTTTGCAGGGTTCTCATAGTTACAGGCTCCTATGCGCCTCTTCTTCCATTAGACTTTGTCTCAACATTTCCCATGTTGACATGTAGACCTTTGACATCCTCCTCATGGTTGCAAGATCCCTGGGCATATTCCATAAGTTCAGTCCTCATATAAGAACCAAATTTGTCTTTCTGTACCTCTAATTCTGCAAGAAACATGAATGTAATAATTATTGTTAGAACATGCATACTATAAAGTATTTCCTAATTAGATTATATACCATTCTTCATTTAAATTTATGAATAACACAATGTACTAATCTAAAATATGATTATTTAGACATATTCCTCTTTGAAACATCTTTCCAATGGCTGTACTGATTCCTCATTCTGAGTTTTGAGCAAAAAATTTACAACCTCCTCAAATTCTAATTTTCACTCATTGCTTTGTTTTTACTGCTGCAAAAATTATTTTTATTATTTTATGAGAAATTGTAATGCCCAATTCGAAATTTTGGATTGATAGATGGCTTACCTTTCCATTGACTACTCATTTTCCCAGATATGAGCTTTGAGTTGATAGTTATGGTCTGAGGAAGTTTAAATTGTTTCTCATTTTAACCCCTTACTGCTACATGTGCCTTCTCTTCCATCCTGTACAATTTCAAGTACCTAGATTCCAAATTTGGTTCCATGGTTGTCTTCTATGGTCTATGGGATTTTCACAGACTGCTCCTGTGCCTTGAACATACCTCTGAGCAAAGAGTTATTCCCTATGGAAGTAAAGTGGTGCCAAAAATATACCTTATACTATTTCAATTGTAACTTCCTCATACTAGCTTTGTTTTGCGCTTAAAATAGCTCTTTGGAAATCTCTCACCAAACCCTTTTATTTTAAGTAGCAAAGAGTATAGATGGTTCTCTCGATTTCAACTACCTAAAAATTTCATTTAGGGCATCAAAATGCCTCTACAAGTTGATGACCTTCGAAAATCTGAATTTTTGTAGAAAAATGACTATTTTACTGTTATAATGAGATTTTAATTCACAACATTGATATCAAAATTGGGAGTAATCCCAAGCATTAGTCCACTAAAATTTTCCCAATCCACAAATGAGTATCCACCATTGATCCCCACTCAAAATAATTTTGGACTGTTGATTTTCCAACATTTGAAACCCCATCGATGATCAACGATTGATGATTGACAATTGACGGTTTCCCTTGGTGAAAAAAACACTTCACCTATTTTGTCAACTCGACCATTGGCGATCGATGATTTCCTTTGACAACTGTCTTGTAAGACTTCGTAGAATTTTCTGGCATGACCATTAGCGATCAATGATTTCCTTCAAACACATGAAACGCTTCGCCAATTTTGCCGACCTGATCATCGGTGATTGGCGATTCCTCTTGGTGACATGGCAACCCGGATAATGTGGCATGCCATAGGGATGTTGACATGGAATGACACATGGAAATATATGTGGCATGACACGTGGATGATGATGTGGCATGACACCTCATCCTCCCCTTTCCCTTAATCGATGTTCGACAATTTCTTTTGGAGAACAAAACACTTCACCACTTCTATCGACCTGAATATTGACGATCGCCGATTTCCTTTGGATGAAAAAAACACCTCGTTGATTCTTTTGACCTGACCATTGACGATATATGATTTGTCTTGGCCGAGTGAAACACTTTTCTGATCTCACTGACTAGGCCATTGGTGATCGATAATTTATCTTGGTCAACTAAATTCACTCATGAATTTTGCCAAACTTTGATACTTACAATTTTTTGACCAAAATATAGGATGGATATGTGTTGTCGATATCCAAGTTAAAATGATTCTGACCATTGATTCACCATACTTCTCCCAACTCTACCGATGAATCTCGACCATCAATCCACTCTATTTTTCTAACTCTGAAAATGGATCTTGACCATCGATTTGCTCTATTTTTCAAAACTCTAAAAATGGATCTCGATTGTTGATCTACTCCATTTTTCCAAAATCTGAAAATGGATCTCTACCATTTATTTTCTCCAGTTTTTCAACTCTGAAAAACTTATAAGTTTTTTGATCAATCTGGGATGAATTTGGGTCATTGATCTCAAAACCAAACGCGATCTCAGTTGTCGATCCATCAAACTCCCCCAACTTCTTTAGCCACCATTAAAACATAAATTTCGACCTTCCAAGTAGAATTTTAACCCTGCAACCTACAAATTGACGCCCTTGATCACCTCTTAGATAGTTCCGAGGGAAATTTAAACTCGAATCTACTCATAAATTTGGGGATTTCACTTTGTTTTCTCCATTTTTACCCAAATTCATCATAGTGAACTCTACAACAATGAATTTATACCAATTCACATGGGTCTTGGCCCATAAAAGCTCAGTGTTGAACCTTGAGCTTTGATACCAATTTGTAATGTACCCCAACCCAACTGAGGTCCATTAAATTGAAAAATACACACAAATTTGAAAATGTCTACTAACTAATCCCATTGCTTACCAACTACTTGTTGGATTACTAAGAGGCGGGGTGAATCAATAATAGAGATTTTTAATCCTTTTTAACCACAATATATAAGTGTTGTTAACTTTCAGAACAATTTACCAATATCATTCAACAAGTGCAGAATAAATGAACCATGGACAATGAGCAATCACACACATACACATTGCACCAATATTTTTACGTGGAAACCCAATGCGGGAGAAACCACGAAATGCTTTTTCTTATATGTCTTTAAGAATTACATTCATTGGAAGCACCAACTTCCTTTTTTTTCCAGCTGCAACTCGAAGGAGGCTCCAACCCCCTATATTTCTAGGCTACAACCTAAGGGAAGCTCCAACTCGCCAATTCTATGGCTACAACCCCCTATGTTCTTCGACTACAACCGAAAGGTGGATACAACCACCTATCCTTGCCCCGTCCAACCTCCCTGAAATATAAGTGCCAAATAAATGACGAAACCACTGCCACACTATCACTGTGAGATATACCACTGTAAACCTGTACCAATCTATGCCAACAAACTGTAACAAACTTGTACCAACAACCTCTAATCAACCTGTACCAAAATTCATACTGTACCAACAAATACCAATAACTACGTGACCTGTATATGCTGCAGATCATGTATGTATGCGACCTGTCTATACTATAGCCCGTGTATGTACATGACTTGTCTATACTGCAGCCTACGTACACCTTCAGAAAGATAGGTTTTTCACCTTTCTGAAACTCAGACACTTTGCTGCCTTTGTCACATCAACTCGTAACCTGTCACTGTGTCCAATATGTAGTTGTGCCCTATGCATACATCATCATACATATCCCTTAACCAAGTGCATCTATGTCTCTCTAGTCATGTGTCATACATGTGTATACAATCATGATCAAGTGTAATAACCCTCACATGGACTAGACATAAAACCCTCACTGATATGCAAACTCAATCTAAACCAACAACTTCACCAATGCATCACAACCCAAAACCCTCAACCATGTACCAAGAAATACAAGATATGCCTCAACACTTCAACCCAACAAGATGTAGCGATAATGAATACTAGACATACCAATGTTGTATTTCTGTAGATCTAGCTCATACAATAAGTTCCATACAACCAACAACCTCTCCAGGGAAAAACTTCAAACTCCCATAACCATATCTCATGTAGAAAACAATATCCAACTACACATAAGAATATGACATACCTTTTGAAAATGTAGATAGATCTATTGTACCTGATCACTGTAGACCTTCTTGTGAACTTTCTTTCAGACTCTGAGAACCTAACACCCTTAGCAACTCAAGCTTTCATGGATTTTCCCAACTTTACGCAACCTCCTTCACTACCATCTCGTGTATGTACGTGAACTCTTACACTACAACCTGTGTACACCTCAAAAAATAGGGTTTTTTAGAAAATATGCAACTCCAAAACTTTCAACGTCAACCCTTCTTTACTGCCTCAGACTTGCCTAACTTCAAATGTATCAATGTGTACCTACAATAATCCTTTCACAAAATAATAGATATTCAATGTGCTCAATAGGTGCTAATAGGAGACCCTTTCTCTCTTATTTATACTCTCCAAGTAGCTTCCTCAAGGGGTTACCTTCTATCTAACTTTACCCAACTTCCTTATTTTAGGGTAACCCACTTCTAACCACTTGTCCACTTATAACCACTTTATCCACAAATAGTAAACGCACCACTTCTAGTTGCAACTATTTTTTTTTTTTTTTTGCAACAACTTAACTCATGATTAAATCCTAGTTACAACCACTTTGACTAGTAAATTTCTTCTAGGAGTTTCTAGAATAAATTGACTTCTTTGACCTTCTAGGGGCTTCTAGATAACTCATGAGGATTCTCCAACTTCACAAGGCCATAACTCTCTATCCATGAAGAGTTATGCGACATTCCACATATCTTCAAAAATGGCATGACATGTACTATCCATCTAGAATAGAATTACTTGCAAATAAACTAATCTTCATTCCTTTATACCTCAAACAAGATTAATTCCCTTAACCATACTATTGGGGCTACCAAAATTTTCTACCGGACTTGCTTCAAGGGTTGACATCAATGACAACCAAACCAATTAATCAACAATCTCTCCCTTTGGCATTGATGGCAACACTCTGATGCAACATCGAATTAATATCATTCATGCTCCCCCTGTGACCATCGCTCTCCCTAGAATCATGCATATGTGTTATATCTCCAAGCATCTAACTCTCTTTCTCTATCCATGCTTTGTGTTCTCTCTCCAAGCATCTAACTCTCTTTCTCTATCCATGCATCTGAGAAATCTCTCCCCCTTTGACATCAATGGCAAAGGTAACTTCCTGTCGAGGCTACTCCCCCTAACTGAACTGTCCTTGGGGATGCTCCCCCTGACTGAAATCTTCCTAAAAATTCACCCCCAAACTAAACTGTCCTCTTTATGTTTCTTCCTCGTGTAAATATAAGACATATAAGAATAACATTCAAAATTCAATGCGGGGCAGAAACTATGCCAAGTTTCTGACGAAGATACTTAAAGGCTTCCCTTGGAAGCCGTTTTGTAAAGATGTTTGCAATGTGTTCTTTGGTGCCAAAATACTGAACTTAGATTTTCTTCTCTACAACATATTCCCATAGAAAATGTTACTTGTTTGTAATATTCTTCATCTTGGAGTGCATCACTTGATTCTTTGAGATACTGATGGTGCTTGTATTATCACAATATATTAGAATGGGATCATCATACTCAACTTGTATATCTATCAAAGTTTGTTTGATCCATAGAACCTATGTACAACATGTTGTTGCAATATACTCTGCTTCAGCTGTAGACAATGATATTGATGGTTGTTTCTTGCTTAGCCAAGATACCAAACACTCACCCAAGTAGAACATTGTTCCACTTGTACTTCTTTGGTCATCAATGCAACCTTCCCAATCTACATCTGTGTAGGAAATACGTGATAGATCCTTTCCTTTTGGATACCATAATCCAAACTCTTCTATACCCTTAAGATATATGAATATCCTTTTTGTTGCTAGAACATGTGATTCCTTTGGTTCTGCTTGAAATCGTGCCACCTATCCAACTTCCTGCATTACATATGGTCTGGATGTTGTCACATAAATTAAGCTGCCAATTATTGACCTGTACTGCCTTTGATCTGTAGACTTTGATTCGTCATCTTTACTTAACTTACAACTGATCTACATAGGAGTATTGATTGGTTTGCAATCTTCCATTCCAAACCTCTTTAACATTTCTCTAATATATTTGGTTTGAGAGATACACATTTCTTGGCCGCTTTGACATATCTGAAGACCCCAAAAGAAGGATAATTCTCCAAGTAATGACATTTCAAATTAATTTTGCATATCCTTTGCAAATTTTTGTCCCATCCTATCATCATCACTTCCAAAGATAATATCATCAACATAAACTTCAATTAACAAAATACTATCTTGATTTACCTTGATGTAGAGGTTGTTGTCTACATTTTCTTTCATTGAACCCTTTCTACTGTAAATATTTGTCCATTCTAGAATACCATGCTCTGGGGGGCTGTTTGAGACAATAAAATGCCTTCTTCAACCTGTAGACATAATCTTCATTCTCTGACAACTAAAATCCTTATGGTTTCTCAATGTAGACTTCTTCTTCTAGATCTCCATTCAGGAAGGATGATTTCACGTCCATCTGATACACTTTAATATTATTGAAGCATGGATAAGCGAGGATCAATCTAATTGCTTCCATTCTGGAAATTGGGGAAAACATATCTTCAAATTCGATATGCTCAACCTGAGTGTATCCTTTACAGACCGATCTAGCTTTGTTCCTAGTAACCTGTCCATCTCCATTCAATTTTTTTTCTGAAGAACCACTTTGTGTCGATCACATTCTTGTACCTTGGCCTTGGAACCAATTCCCAAGTGTCATTCTTCTCTATCTAATCCAACTCTTCATCCATGAATTTTATCCATAATTCATCCTTGTTGGCTTCTTCTAAGCTGCTTGGCTTAATCGAGGATAAGAGTGTTAGGTGCAATTTTTCTGGTGAACGAATTCTTCTTCTAGTTTCAACTTCTGCATCTTTATTCTCGATAATATGATCTAATGGATGATTCTTTTGTGTTAATTTTCTAGGTATCTTTGGAGGTACTTTAATATCTTGTTGTTCTTGCTCTTATGATTCCAACGGATTCTTCATATTACCCTTTTTCTACTTATTCTTCCTTTGCTTCTTCTTCATGAACCTGTTCTATTGACTCCTTTTCTTCTTCCTTTATTTTTTGTCTACTTGTCTCATTAACCGTCACATTGATTCTTTCCAAAACTTTGTTGAGCCTTATATTGAAACATTTGTACACTTTCCTTGTACTCGAGTACCCAATAGGTACGCCTTTGTCCACACAAGAATCAAACTTTCCCATTCTGCCATCTTCTCTCTTGATGTAGCATTTTCTTCCAAAAACTTTAAAGTGCTTCACATTCATTGGTCTTCCTTTCCATATCTCCTAGGGAGTTTGATCACTATTGTTTCTGAGCATTACTCTATTTTGAATATGAACTGATGTATGCACTGCATGTGCCCAAAATACGTCTGTCAACATGGAATCCATTAACATAGTTTGAGCCATTTCCTGTATTGTCATGTTATTCCTTTCGAAGAATCCATTATGTTGTGGTGTCCTAGCAACAAATAATTTCCTTTTTATCCCATGATTTCTGCAGAAATCCATAAATTCCTTTGAAGTAAAATATCCTCCATTATCCGATCTCAAACATTTGATTTTTGAATCTATTTCATTTTCAACCATTTCCTTGTATATATTGAAGTTCTCGAATGATTCTAACTTCTTCTTGAGAAAACAAACTGCAGTCATCCTTGTATAATCATCAACCAATAACATAAAATATTGCTCACCTTTTAAACCCTTTGGTCTAGTTGGTCCAACTAGATCATTATGCACAATTTCCAGTGGTCTTGTTGTGGAGTATTCCTTTGATTTGAACTTGGTCTTTGTTTTCTTTCCTTGTTGACAATGCTTGCATAAGGTGTTGGTTGGCTTCATGATCTGGGGAATTTCTATGACTGCTTCCTTATTAGTGACTTTAAAAAGGTTATCAAAGTTTATGTGACCCATTCTTCTGTTCCATAACCAAACTTCATATTCCTTTCCTAGAAAACACTTTTCATTTCCAATTTCACTTAATACATATATGTTGCTTGAAGTTATTATGACTGTTGCAACTACTTTGCCTGAACCTAATTTTATTATCCTGCACTTCTGTGAATCAAACAAAATTTTGTGGCATTATTCATACATTTGACTTACACTTATAATATTGTGTTTCATATCTTCCACTAATAGAACATTCTCTTCCTTGGTATCCTTATTTCCAATTTTGATTGTGTCTCTTCCAATGATTCTAGCTGAGTCGTCATTTCCAAAGGAGACTGATCTATATATATTCTTTCTCAATGTTAGAAACCTATCCTCATCACCTGTCATGTGCTTTGAGCAACCATTGTCAACATACCAACCACATTTCTTGTGTTTAACTTGTAGAGAAAGTGTGCATTTTTCATTATTGAACTAATTCTGCTTTCTTATCCATATTCTTTGAGGTTCCTTCCTGTGACTGTTGTTATTCTGTTGTGATTCTCTTTGAGGAACTGTCATTCTATAGTCTTTGACCATGTTTCCAAAGTTTTTTCACTTGTATAATTCCATCTCAGTACTCAAGGATTCAAACCTGTTGTAGCTTCTATTATGTGTTTCACTGGGCCTTCTTGAATAGTCATTTTGTACATAACTTTCACGGTTATCTCTGTTCCTGTTATTTTCTCTGCAATTCATAGCCTTATGTCCAAAATTGTTACAAGAATAACATAAACCAAGAAATATGGTTTGATACCTGGGAGCTGTAGATATTCTAAATTGAGTTACTCTTCTGAACCCTTCTTCTTCTTGAGGCCTTCGTGTTTTTTATTGTCTTTGATTCTGGAATCTGAATCTTCTGGGTGGAGGAGTGTCTCTGTGATTTTCCTTGTAAAACTTCTTGTCTCCTCTAACTATCTCTACATAGCTTCTTGGTTGTGTTTCTTGATCTATTGTTTTGGAGCTTGATCCCATTTCTTCCTAGTTGTATCCAAGTATGGAATTGTCATGATTTGGCCTTTCACTGCTAATAATCTCCTCCAAAACTTTGGATTTGTTATGCAAGTTTTTCTTTTGAAGGTATTTTCTCAATGTGACAATCTCTGCTTCCAAAACTCTAATGGTCATGTATTTTTCTTCCAACCGTTCTTTGAGTGCTTCTTCAATTATTTTGTCCTCTTCAACTTGAATTTTTAATTTAGTGATCATCTTCTCTAGTTCTTCGGAGTTGGAATTTTGAGTTTCCTCTTTTCTTTTTAGTTATGTCTGTAGTGACTTGCTTTTATTCTTTTCTCTTTTTATAACTTCTATGGCACTCAACAATTTTTCTCTGTAGTAAACTTGTGCCTCTTCGTATTCTTCTTCGGTTCCTTCTTCATCAAAATCTTCTACTTCCATGAATATAACTCTTTCTATATCACTTTCACTGACTTCATCTTCATTTGATGAGGTGTTATCTTCTTTGGTGAAAAAGTTTTTCTTGAGAAATTTATTTTTGGTTCTTTTTCCTTTGTACATTTGTTTTCTATTTGAATCATCTTCTTCATTTATTTTCTTTTTCTTATGGATACAGTTGTTAGAGAAATGACCAATACCATCACAATGAAAAAAAATCAATGGAATCTTACCTCTATATTTTTCGATTCCCTTTTTTAGTCTTCTGACGAAGTTGGATACTTCTTCATCATCTTCTGAGATGTCACTATTGCTGCTATCTGACCTTACCTTTTGCTTTGACTTCTTAGATGCTTTGAATGCTGATTATTTTGTAACTAGATTCTCTCGTTCTATTCTCATTTCATAGGATGTGAATATTCCATGTAGCTCATCCATGCTTATCGAATCCATATCTATTATTTCTTCTAGTGATGAGATCTTAGTATCAAATCTCATTGGAAGAGATCTTAGCAATTTTTGAATGATTATAGATTCATCAACTTCTTCTCCCAATCCTCTATTTGCATTCACTATTTCATCAACTCATAAAAAGTAAGATGCAATATTTTCATCTTCCTTCATCTTCAACTGTTCAAATTGACCTCGATAAGTTTGAATCTTTGATGCATTGAATTTTGTGTCTCCTTCATAAACATTATGAAGTTTGTCCCAAATCTCCTTTACGGAGCTGCAATGCATAACTTTGACATATACTGAATCAACCATACCATTCAAGATAGAATTTTTGGCTTTCGAATGATTAATACCAAATTTCCTTCCATTTTCATTTGTTGGAGGAATGCCATGTTCTTTGTATCCATCTACTACTAATTGCCCAACCTTAAATCCCTCTGCTTGTACATATGTTTTCATCCTACTACTTCAGAATTCATAGTTTTTTCCATCAAACCATGGTATTCCATTTTATACATACTTTTTCTCTCGATGATCTACCTTCGAGTGGTTAAACTAATTTTTGAAGGAACTTACTCTGATACCAATTTTTGGATTACCAAGAGGGGGGGTCAATCAATAATAGAGATTTTAAATCCTTTTTAACCACAATATATAAGTGTTGTTAAATTTTAGATTGATTTACAAATATCATTCAACAAGTGCAGAATAAATGAACCATGAACAATGAGAAATCACACACATACATAGTACACCAATATTTTTACATGGAAATCCAATGTGGCCAAAAACCATGAAATGATTTTTCTTATATTTCTTTAAGAATTGCATTCATTGGAAGCACCAACTTCATTTGTTTTCCAGCTGCAACTGGAAGGAGGCTCTAACCCCCTATATTTTCAATCTACAACCTGAGGGAATATCCAACTCTCTAATTCTCTGGCTACAACCAGAAGGAGGATACAACCCCCTATGTTCTTTGGCTACAACCGGAAGGTGGCTACAACCACCTATCTTTGCCCTGTCCAATTGCCCTGAAATATAAGTGTCAAATAAATGATGAAACCACTGCCACACTATCACTGTGATATATACCACTATAAACCTGTACCAATATGTGCCAACAACCTGTACCAATAGCCTGTAATCAACCTGTACTAGAAGTGAACCTGTACCAACAAATACCAATAGGTACATGACCTGTATATGTTGCAACTCGTGTATGTACACAATCTGTCTATATTGCAGCCTGTGTATGTACATGGTTTGTCTATACTGCAGCCTGAGTACACCTTCATAAATCTAGGGTTTTCACCTTTCTGAAACTCATACACTTTGCTGCCTATGTTACATCAACCTGTAACCTGTCATTGTGTCCGATATGTAGTTGTTCCCTATGCATACATAATCATACATATCCCTTAACCAAGTGCATCTATGTCTCTCTAGTCATGTTTCATACATGTGTATACACTCATGAGCAAGTGTAATAACCCTCACATGTACTAGACATCAAACCCTCACTGATATGTAGCCTCAAACTACACCAAAAACTTCACCAACGCATCACAACAAAAACCCTCAACCATGTACCAAGAAATACAAGATATGCCTCAACACTTCAACCCAACAAGATGTAGCAATAATGAATACCAGACATACCAATGTTGTATTTTTGTAGATCTAGCTCATACAATAAGTGCCATACAACCAACAACCTCTCTATGGAAAAACTTCAAACTCCCATAACAATATCTCATGTAGACAAAAATATCCAACTACACATAAGAATATGAAATACCTTTTGAACCTGTAGATAGATCTGCTATACCTGATCACTGTAGACCTTCCTGGGAACTTGCTTTCAGACTTTGAGAACCTGACACCCTTAGCAACTCAAAATTTTATGGACTTTCCCAACTGTACGCAACCTCCTTCATTGCTAGCCCATGTATGTACGCGACCTCTTCCACTACAACTCATGTACAACTAAAAAACTAGGGTTTTTCAGAAAATATGCAACTCCGAAACCTTCACCATCAACCCTTCTTTACTGCCTTAGACTTGCGTAACCTCAAATGTATCAATGAGTACTTGCAATAAGCCTTTCACAAAATAATAGATATTCAATGTGCTCAAAGGTGCTAATAGGAGACCCTTTCTCTCTTATTTATACTCTCCTAGTAGCTTCCTCAAGGGGTTACCTTCTAACTAACTTTACCCAACTTCCTTCTTTTAGGGATAACCCACTTCTAACCACTTGTCCACTTATAACCACTTTATCCACTAATAGTAAACTCACCACTTCTATTTTCATTTAATTTATTTTTAATTATTTTCTTTTTGCAACAAATTAACTGATAATTAAATCCTTGTTACAACCACTTTGAATAGTAAATTTCTTCTAGGAATTTATAGAATAAATTGACTTCTTTGACCTTCTATGGGATTCTAGATAACTCATGAGGGTTCTCCAACTTCACAAGGCCATAATTGTCTAGTTGTGAGGAGTTATGTGACATTCCACATATAACCAGAAATGACATGACATGTACTATCCATCTGGAATAGAATTACCTGGAAATACATTAATATTCATGCCTTTATACCTCAAACAAACTTAAGTTCTGTAACCATACTATTGGAGCTACTAAGATTTGCTACCAGACTTGATTCAAGGGTTGACATCAATGACAACCAACCCAATTAATCAACAAGGAATGCACACATATTTAACCATTTGATTACCATTAATTTAAATGCACCTACAACATGTTGAAATAAAAGTGAATGCAACTAGTTAATCCTATAGAAAACACCATATAAACCATTCACATACACAAAGTTAAAACACACCAATTTATCTCATACAATAACAAAGAACATAGATACATACTTACCTTTTCAGAACAATTGCACAACCAATTGCTTGGGACAAATGTCCCACCCAAACATAGACTTGTTTTTCTAGATCTCAACAACAAGTCACCCCCAAGTTAGGGATAGGAATCCACAAAAGAGGGTGTCTCTCACAGTCCACTCACAACTCAGATATCCCACAACCCACTAGTATTCTCTTACAACTATCTTGATTTCCACCATCTCTCTTCCTCTTGACTTTCCCAACCCAAGGAATGTACCCCTTCACTTCTCTCAGTCCATCAGACATCCCATTCATTTATCAAGGTCTCTCTAGCATAGGTAACTAGGAATATCACCACTGGGAACTCAAGGGAAATCACTGCTAGGAAAGCTACCAGTAAAACAATAACAATCACACATGAGTTCACTCTTCAGGCATGCCAACCTAGTTCTTCTGTAGCTTGACAAATTGCTTCTTTAGTCTTCAACAGATCCAAAAACGCTCCATAATTCACCCTCCATTTTTTTTCCAGCTCCCAATCTCCTCCTTTTTCTTGTTCTCCCTTGCTCATGCAAAAACATGATTTTCCAAAGCTGTCCGTTCTCCCCATATGAATTCCCTCTCTTTTCCCCAAGCAAGTTAACTCTCAATCTCCTCAATGTTGATTGTACTTTAGCCCCATGATCTCAATAACTATGGGATGTGACTTTTCACACCCACCCTGTTTCATGTTTTTAGTGATTGGGCTCTCATACACTCAAACAAAAAACATAAGGTTGTCCCCATTGATAATAAAATCAGGAAAGTGGGTTTGGATTAATACCCATAAAAAATTTTCCCCTTGGACCTCTCTTAGACACTCCCTTCTCTTGTGGAAAAATCAACCCCAATCTTTGACCATGTTCCCCAACAGCTAGAATCACATTTTATTTATTAAAATTTAGAAATAAAATTCACATATTACATCGTTTGGTCATATCCACATTCATATCTACATTACACATTAATTAAACTGGGGATTATAGTGGGGATGTTACACTCATGGTCTTTTCCCTCTTGGAGTTTCAGATTTGTCTTCTCTCATTCATGTTCAATTTTATCAGTCTGGTGCTAGCATGTTCAATAGGGGGAGGATTCTGAGAAACTTTTTCTCATCCCCTCCTTTTAGCTCACTATCTATGCCTCTGTCTGGGTTTTTCATCTTGGTGATCTACTATAGTTTTTCTTTACTATTCCAATTTGTTGGCTTTCTATACATGGAAACTTGGTATGTGGGATGTTTGTGGTTTTTCTTTGGCTTGAATGTGAATTCATTTCCCTAGTGAATTTCATAACTTCTACACAAATCTCGGTTTCTTGTTCTGAAGAAATATTTTGGAATTAGTGGCTCTCTTTCATTGTAGTTCTTATCATCCTCCATAAGAGTGCACTGGGTCTTTCTTTGGACAAATTAGTTTCTTAAGTTCTTTGTAGGAAACAAAGTTTTATTTTCTAGTTATGGAATAACATGGATTCAAGAGACCTCAGAGATATCCATAGGGATTTGAAGAGACATGAAGAGCTCTTACAAAGTAATGGAATCTCTCTTAGAACTTTCTAAAAACTTCTCCACAATATGGAAATGCAACAAGAACAGTATAATAAGATAATGAGCATTATTGAAGCACACGAGGAAAAAATCTCAGAAATTGAAATGGATTGTTGCAAGATGTTGGCCCTCGACCAAGTTTTGAGGAAACATTGGTTAGGTTTGACCACCTTTTTGGACTTTGATAGGTTGGTCGAAGATGGAGCGCCCAGGAGGAGCTGATATCGCGGGATCTCACTTGTTTTGTGGATCCAACATGGGGTTCTTAGGGTTTTGGGTATTAGGTTTTAGGGGATGTCAGCCCATGGGTTTACCCATGTTTAGGCCTTTTTGTAAGGGATGAAAAATTATAAATATGTAAGAATGTAATGGGATAAAAGGTAGCTTAGTGAAAAGCAGTGTAATTAGCTAAGTGCAAGAGGCAAGTATTTTTGAGCTTCTTTGTGCAACAAATTGTGTATGTAAGGCTCTGTGCTTGTTAGAGGAGTTGGCTCTGTGCCTTGACCAAATTTTGGGAAGGTGGATCTGGTGCTTAGTGCACATATCACCTGTCTAGTGCGAAGCTTGTCTCTATGGATTAGTGCACAGGAGAGGATGGATGTAAGAGATTGAAGACTAATAAAAAATAAGAAGCAATTGGTGGACGTAGCTCCGCACTGGGGTGAACCACGCAAATCTTGTGTTGATGGTTTGCTTTGTGCTATAATGTTTATGCCATGGATCTGCTTAGTGCATTGAATGTTATGAGTGATAGATAGATCTATGAATGTTTAATGCTTTGTATATGATGAATGCGTTAGATCTGATTTATGTTGCTAAGTGCAAATTGTATACTATCATTGTTACTGCGTCGATTTGTACTTAGGGTTTGATCTGCGATGTGAATAAGATTAATAGATTGATGCATGTTGTTCCTAAGTACTCTGTAGAAGTGTTATAATCACAGATATGTGTCCCATATTGGTTACAAACACCTGATTCCTATAACCCCCTGCCTCTACCTTGGGTGAGACTTCGCCTGCTTCGCAGGTGTTTCCGAAAGGGCCGATAGTTAGGGCTTTGTTGGTGAGTTGTTGAAGCGTTGAACCCTGGGTATGCCCCTGTGCCAACAAATGGTTCCATTGTCGAGACCCGAAACTGTGATTGTTGGGAACTGAAGAAAAGAGAAGCTCTGTGCGTAGATCTGTTGTTGTAGTGTGCAATATTCTACTTAACTTGCGAAGCTTTGTGCTAAGAAAGAAACCCGATCTGAAGAAAAGAGGTAAGATCTTGAAAGAGGTAAAGCTTTGTGCTTTGATAGAATAAGATAAGTGAATTTTTTTTTTTTGAAAGCATGAATATATGTATGTTTGATAGATTATGTCCTAGTCTGAAATCTAGGGCATAGTTAGAAGAAAAAATTGATTTGAATAAATTTGATAGAAATAGAGAAAGATATGTTATTCCTACGCATAGAAAGAAATTTTGGACTACTGAGTGGAAGCAAGAACCTAGAAAGAATTTTTGCAGATTACAGGCTTAGCACTGTGATCCTAGTGCGCAGTACAAGAAAGGTTGGGGAACATTTAAAAGAAAGAGAGGATTGACATTATGTTATAACTGCAGAAGACCAAGACATATTGCTAAGGAATTCCTTGATATAGGTCCTATTTGTCTTTGTTGTAAAACTATTGGTCATGAAGTTGAGGATTGTCCAAGAATGATTGCTAAAGTTGAAAGGATGAATATGAGACAAGAAAACTATCAAGATAATAAGAGAATGTTAAAGAATCATCAAGAGAAAGAATCAGAGAAAGCTCATACTATGTTAGTACAGTTAAAAGAAGCAATGAATGATCACAAAGATGTCAGTTTATCAGAGATCTTGAAAGAAAAACAATGCATAGATACAAGAATAGGAGACTTCAACATAGACTATGTCCTGGATGAGGAGACACAAGTGAATATTATGACAGAAAGCACTTGGGAAATTTTTGGAAAGCCCACTATTGTACCTTCATTAGGAAGAATAGGCTTGTTCAAAGGAAAGATGATAACCCTATGTGGAAGAGTTACTAATGTACCTATTATCATTCATGGAACATCGACAGAAGAGGAATTTGAAGTCATTAAGATTGTTGAAGACATCAACTTGTTCCCCCTTTTGCTAGGTAATATTTGGATTGAGAAAGATCATATTAGAAGGAAATCAGAGGAAGAAGCTACATAAAAGAAAAATCAAGAACTAAGGGATTTCATAGCTAGAAAAATAGATTGACTGATAGAAGAATGAGAAGTTGAGTCAAAGCAACAAAAGGAAAGAGAATTAACTGTCGAGGTTGAAAGAACACAAAAAGGTTTGAAGGACCTATCCATGCAAGAAAGAAGTATATCCACCCAGGAAATAGTAAGAGAAGGGATATTAGCTTCAAACCCTTTGAGAGCACATCAACAATGTGAATTCACTTCGCTAGGAGAAGATAAGAATAATAATGGAAAGAGAAATCCAGAAATAGTTAGAGAGACTCAGATCACAAGAAAGAAGGCAAGGAAGCTCAGTAAGAAGAAGGCTAAGTTGGAAAATCTATAGGAAGTTACAGAGAAAAGATGGAAGATTTCATAGATTGGAACTTCGCAGGAGGCAGGTTTGCAGGATTTGAACCTCGCCGAAACAATAGAAATGCGCAGAATGGGACTTCGCCCTGGCGAAGCTATATGACCATTGGAGGCACCTTGACCGTTAGAACGATGCTCCAGAAGGACTAGGAAACACATTTATGGGCGGATAGATCATTGTTAGATGTTAAGACCATGCCATAATGGATGGTTTTGCATTGATTGAAGCAGTCTTTCCTGTTCGAAGAATCTGTTATGATGCTCTCTTATTTAGCCCATACGATGCTGCGTCGAGACCACTTTTTGCTACCCGTGATTATCTGAGACAAGAAACAAAGTGATTGTGTGCATTGAGCTGTGCTATCAGACATCACCATATGTTGTTTACCCCACTATCTGTTCACCTACCCTGACTTATTTGTTAACAGTGAGAATGTCGGTCGAGCGCATTGAGCTAGAGAATTCCATCGAAGAGGTTTTGAAGAAGTTTATGGCTGATAAATCTATGTCAGAAGGAATACAGGCGTCGTCGACTAGGGGACTGCATGCCTCCCCCTCGACTGGATGTTTTTCGGGTCGTGTCAACCCCACTACTGAGAAGAGAAGTAACCATTGTGACGATCTGGATAATGCGAAGCAGATCCCGTTGGTCTTACCTGATTATATTCCTCCTTTGGTTGGCCCGGTTAACCGCGACAACATTCCATGGGACTTCGAGTATACATTGATCACCGCGTACATTCCGAAGGGAATACACATAGTTGGAACCTAGTTAGGATAGATCCCGTCATTGAAGAACAATGATTTCAACCTTGGAGATAGAAAGAAATACGCAATGCTCGTGCCCCATAGATATTTGATGAAGACAACTGGGAAGAATCCTCACATAGTCTCCTAGCCTTGGATTAAGGATCTCGCGTAGTCCATGATACTGAACGTCATGAAGATCCCTCATTTTTGCCGACATCAGGAGGTTAACACTTGCATTAAACTCCTATTTTCATGCTATCATGGAAGATATCTGTGGCTCGACATGTGCATTACTGTGGATCTGACGCTGATCCACCTGATCATAGGATTGAGCATGTAGGGACTTGATCCTCGACAGTTCTACCCAGGGAATACTTCAAATCACTCCCTGGCACAACACATTAAGGAGGCATACAACGAAGTTGAGAAGGGAAAGCGAGGCTACAAGGTAGCCTCCATTCAGGATGGCACAGTGCGCCTAGCTTGCCAACTCATAGCTTGCAAGCTTGTCAGAAAGAACTGCCCCACATAGGTCACCGGGTTCGTGGTGGACCTCGCAGGGAAATGCGTGGAGGGGATGCAGATGAATTGGGTGAGATACCTTGTCAACGAGCTTGAGAAAGACTGCCGCGAAGCACAGGATCAGGGATATGAGTTCCATTTTAGCTGGTTTCTTGTGTTGATTGAATTTTTCGCTTGGCAAATGCTGAAGGGAGAAGCTTTTCCATAGATTAAACTGTCGGAGTCGTTGGCCACGAGGTTCTCCACCTTATGGTATATGAATGATATGTTGAAGAAATGGCAGTCAAACGCAGTATTCCACGCCTACTATCATCAACTGAAGGTTTCCATTGAGTCTTTCCCGCACATGACATCGCACACTCTGCACCAATATAGACCACTAGCTAAGTTCTACGAAGATCCACACTTTATTTATATCATTGCGAGCAAGGATGAGAGTAAGGAAGAGTTACAATCCTATTATAAGTTGACCGACAAAGACATGAAATAGATCAAAAAGGAGTGGCTGACAAATTTTCTGGTATCGGTTGATGATGGAGAACTCTTTGACCCTGACATCATCAAAATCCCTTTGGTCACTCAGTTCGAGCATGCAGGATAGACCAGTACAAAGAAGAAAAAGAAAAAGGAGGAAGTTCAGAACCTAGAGACTGATGAGGAGGATAGCGCCTCGAAAGAAAGTAGACTTGTCTCGCCCGAAGGTGGAGGAGGAGATGAAGTAAATCAAGAAGTAGGAGGGGAAGAAGGAGGAAAACAAGGAGAAGGCGAAGCTACAACGTTGAAGGATACCCCTACCGAGGTAGAAACATCGAAGAAGAGGAAGGTTTCTCTGCAAAAACCTTCAACAAGAAAGAATACCCACGCCAGTAAGCCCCAAATAGAGGCTATGCTCATGGAGGATGAAATCGGTCTAGTCCATGGAGCAATGGAGGATGCGTCCGAGGACCTATTACAGAGATATGGAGTGAAGCAAGAAGAGTTGTATGTAAGAGTTGAGGAGGAACTAAAGGAAATACAACGAGTCATTTAATTGAGCCACACAATGCCTACTACGCCTTCCTCGTGAGAGATTGCAGAGTTGGGGGATGAGCCAACCCAACTTTGAAGACTTGCAGATGCAACAGAGGTTCGACTTCAGCGAGTCCAAGAGGAAAAGAAAAAGGTTACAAAATCCCTAAATAAAGAAAAAGAGGAGATCTTGGAGCAACTACGAGTTGTGAGGTACTATGTAACTGCGTATGAAAATGAGAAAGATGAGTTTTGGGCGATGATCGAAGAAGACAAAGCGAAGATACAGAGGGAAAAGGACCAGCTGCTCATAGAGAAGACTACAATCAAAGAAGTGGTGAGAAAAGCACTTCTCTGTGTGTCAGGCTTGGCACAAGAGGAACATGAGGTAGTTGAGGTTCAAGTGATGAAGCTCGCTGAGGCCATCTAGCAGCTCCAAGAAAGGGTAATGGAGTTGGATATCTAATCAATTTCGAGCACTCCATAGAAAGTACGCGATGATAGGGAGGAAGCCGCTAAGAGCGCAGTGGAAAGGATCAGAGTCCTCGCCTCAGAATGCAAGCAACTAAGCAACATAAGTGCGTAGACCTATGAATGCCTCACGGAAGACCTAGAAATTAGGAAGTTGGAAGCACAACTACAAGAGGTGTAGCAACAAACACTGATAGTTCAAGCGCAGATGACGTCACTCACTGCGATCGAGAGAATGAAGAGATCAAAAGAATAACGTGCGGTCCAGCAACAAATTACTACCATCCATGGTAGAGTAATGGAAGTCACCCAGAGGCTACAACTGGTGCAGGATAAAGCCTACATGGTGTTTGAAGAGATTGAGGGACAAGGTTCACAACTGGACCAAGTGGTTGCGACATTGGAACAATGCCTGGAAGGGCCTGTTACAAAGAAATTGATCCAGGAGTTCGTTGAGCAGGAGGCTCAGGAGAAGTAGCAGGTTGAGGCAGCTTGAGCTAAGCTTGAGGCCTTCGAAGCAGCGTTGCCCAGATCTGAGTGACTCGGGATGAGTCACATGTGAGTGTTGGGGGCCTATTAGCCCTCGACCAAGTTTTGAGGAAACATTGGTAAGTTTTTACCACCTTTTTGGACTTCGATAGGCTGGTCGAAGATGGAGCGCCCAACCAGAGCTGAGATCACGGGATCTCACTTGTTTTGTGGACCCAGCATGGGGTTCTTAGGGTTTTGGGGATGTCGGCCCATGGGTTTACCCATGTTTAGGCCTTTTTGTAAGGGATGAAAAAGTATAAATATGTAAGAATGTAATGGGATAAAAGGTAGCTTAGTGAAAAGTGGTGTCATTAGCTAAGTGCAAGAGGAAAGTAGTTCTGATTTGCTTTGTGCAACAAACTGTGTATGTAAGGCTCTATCCTTGTTAGAGGAGTTGGCTCTGTGCCTTGACCAAATTTTAGGAAGGTGGATCTAGTGCTTAATGGGCAGATCACTTGTTTAGTGCGAAGCTTGGCTCTATGTCTTAGTGCACAGGATCAGATGGATGTAAGAGATTGAAGACTAATAAAGAAGAAGAAGCAGTTGGTGGACATAGCCCCACACTGGGGTGAACTAGGTAAATCTTGTGTTGATGGTTTGCTTTGTGCTATAATGTTTATGCTGTGGATCTGCTTAGTGCATTGAATGTTATGAGTGATAGATATAACTACGAATGTTTAATTATTTGTATATGTTGAATGTATTAGTTCTTATTTATGTTGCTAAGTGCGAAGTGTATACTATCATTGTTACTGTGCCTATCTGTACTTAGGGTTCGATCTGCGATGTGAATAAGATTAATAGATTGATGCATGTTGTTCCTAAGTACTCTATAGAAGTGTTATAATCACATATCTGTGCCCCATCTTGGTTACAGACACCTGAGTCCTGTAACCCCCCCCCACCTCTACCTCGGGTGAGACTTCGCCTTCTTTGCAGGGGTTGCCAAAAGGGCCGATAGTTAGGGTTGTGTTGGTGCATTGTTGAAGCATTGAACCCTGAGTTTTCCCCTGTGCCAACACAAGATAATCACTCCATTTAGTACACAAGCGAAGAATACACCTCAGAATCCACAACTTAGAAGAATTTAGGACAAACAAAAGAGAAAGCTAACGAAGGGGATTCTAGACAATAGCTCAAGGAACCAAAAGAAAAGAACTGGTCTACAATCCATTCAAAGGAAAATCTGCAGTAACAAATTTCTTAAATGTTCTATAAATCCATATGTATTTTGGATATTGTTTATAGGATTTATACATGTCATGTTAGGACCTATGTAGCTACTGTAGGAATGGGAAT
>JZKD02S1673702.1:621107-639227 GCA_000966675.3 Picea glauca | reverse complement strand
CCATTTTTGGCCGCATTTTAATATGGGTATTCCCTAATCCTGGTTTAAAAAGAAGAAGAAGGCTATATATTCTAAGTTTTTGACCTTATCTAGTTTTCCATCATCAAAATTTAGTTAGAGAATCTCTGTCAAATTTACAATTTTAGATTGATGAAATTGTTGTTTTTAATGCAAAAATGGTTCAACACCCTCAAATATCCCTAGTGCAACTTGATTATGCAATGTTAATATATGATATATGCAATTCTATTAATCCAAAATTATTCTTATTGAATTTCACATAAAAAAAAATATCAATATCCCTTCCCATTATTTTGAGCGACTAAAAAAAACCAATTCATAACATGTTTAAACTGCAATATTGTTAAATTTATAAAAACAAAATAATAAGAGATTAAACTATAACACAAAATTTTGAAAGTAACTTGTAAAGACTTTCCAAACTATTCTTAGTCATAATCAAAATCAACTTAATCTAAATTCACTCAACTTTCCAACGTTGAATATTTAGTCATAATCAAAATCAACTTAATCTAAATTCACTCAACTTTCCAACATTGAATATTTTGCCTAAGAGAATAAGGCGTTCAATTTAAAAAGGAAAGTCATCAAATTACATGTCTAATCAATTTACAATAATTAACAATAAATATAGTTTCAATTCCACTTAAAATAATTAACAATAACTATAATTTCAATTTTATGATATTAATTTTATAATAATAATAATGATTTTATAAAAACAACTATAGTTTCAATTTT
This sequence comes from Picea glauca, assembly GCA_000966675.3. Taxonomy (NCBI): domain Eukaryota; kingdom Viridiplantae; phylum Streptophyta; class Pinopsida; order Pinales; family Pinaceae; genus Picea; species Picea glauca. The sequence continues at coordinate 638,465 of JZKD02S1673702.1, read as the reverse complement.
ATGATAATAATAATATTGATTTTATAAAAATAACTATAATTTTTTCTAATTATTAAATTACTTTGTTTTAATAAAATATTTTTGTTGTTTTAATAAAATATATTTAACTTTTTAAAAATTATGTTATTTATGTATACCTATTGTGTTTCCCCACTCTACAATATTATTACTAAATGTCAAATCTCTCTTATCTCACATCACTTTTAATTTATAATTATTATATATTTTTATTTTTTTTAATTTTATTTTTATTTTAGTTTGAATCGTTGTTATGGTTATTCTAAATTATTTCAGAGAATATATTTTATTTTAGATTGAACCTATGTTATTGTTATTCTAAATTATTTTAGAGAATATTTTATCAATAGGTTTTTTTTAGTTTTAATTTAAAATTTCTTCATATTATATATGTATACGATTCAAATTAAGAAAACATGTCAATTTCTCATACTTAATATATTATGTGGTATGTAAAGGTTGTAGGTGCAAAGACATGTTATATATGACTTTGTTGGAAATAAAGACATCATATAATACTTTGGGATTAGTTTACACACATAATAAGGTGGAGATTTTAGTTGCTCTCCAAAATATTATTTATTTTTAGAGAGAAGGGGTACCTTATATCACAATGATATGAGATTTGTAAATTGTTATTAGAGCATTGTATCTATAATCCATGTTGAATAACTTCAAGCTTTCATGTCTTTAAATAGAGGGTGATTTCTTTGCATTGCAAATTCGAATCAACTTTCGTCTGTAAGATTCTAAGGAGGCAAAATAACAAGGTCAAATTCCAGGCCAACGTTGGAGTTTTAATGAATGAAGGATTACATAGTATATATGAGGGGCTCCCTTCCACACATCATTACTTTACCATTAATGGATCCCCATGCGAAAGGTTTAATGTTTCCCACATGCATTTCCAAACAACATTGAGTTAAACATAATTTATTGTCATTGCGGGTGCCTTACATTCTATGGATCTCTCGATGGTGAACTCACCCTTGAGTGCCATGATGGAGGTGATGGTAGTATTGTGTGGGATAATTCTCTGGTTCTTTCTAGATTTATTTATTTGTCTCAGACTTTCCCTCTTTCCTAGCCATGATAGTTCCATAATTGTTGAGGAAGGTTATGGTAGTGTCATGAATTGGGCACGAGATTGTTGATGGTGGTGTTTGTCTACTTCTATGTGTATTCTTCCTTTCTTTGCGAGCCCTCCCTTATGGATATCATAGGACATTTCAACCACTGCAATAAGTGTTGGGTGCTTTGTGACTTGAGGGAGGTTCAACAAGGAATTGAATGATGTGAGTGGGATATTGCAAAGCTTCAACAATGCATTGAGTTCAAACACTGTTGGAATCGATAGAGGGAAGCATTGGAACAAAAATTGAACTTTCATATTAGGTCAGGGATGACTGTGCACTGGAAAATACCTCTTAAATTTTGGAATTAATAGAATATGAGAAAGAATATCAATATTTTATGCATGTGCCTCATAGATCACACTTGGAAATGGAATTGTAGTTGGGTTCATTGAAGTCTCTAGTGCTTAAAATTATGGCTCGTCTCAGTTTTCCATAGGTTATAATCACATCTCATATCTCCCCAACTTCAATGTCTGTGGGGGATTTGTCGATGGGAAAGTTTTATGTTGGATACATGGGGGTTAGGATGATAACGGGTAGCTCTAATGTGGATGCAAAGAAAAATTATGAAGCTGCCAACCCCAAGGATAAGCAAGATGAAACAATGTAAGCTTTGAAAGAAGCTATGGAAACCCAAGTGGATCTAATTTTTTCTATACTCTTAGGATAAACATGTTAATTTTATATTTGAATCTTAATGCATTGTTGTATGGTGCTTTTAGTGTTTCATTTTGTAAGGCAATTTACCGACCATAACTATTTTCTATCTTGTTGTCCATCACAATATGAAATGTTTTGGACTTGGCTAAGTCTATTTTTGGTTGATCGCTACAAACAATTTTGATGTTTTTTATATTATATAGCTGACTAATTCGATTACAACCCCTATAATATAAAATCTAACTATTATTGTTAAATTTTTTTTATATTAAAGTATGTAATAAATACATTTACCTATTTAAAAATATATTAAAAATATATTTACACTTTGAAAAAATAAATTTATCAATTTATCAGTAAGATGAAAGACATATTTCCCTTTTCATTACATAGCTTATTTAGTTTTAAAAGAAGTTACATCTTTCAAAATTTAGTTTCATTTGGAACTTCATTAACCTACTACTTTCTTATTTAAGCACATACGAAAATAAATGCATGGATTATAGAAGTTTTCAATTGAACTTTTAGCATCAAATTTTTTCTTTAGTTTAAGGTTTTCATTCTACTTTAAGTATAAGTTTATAATAATTATATTATTTAAATTAAAGACTCCTTTAAACTTTATTGAAAGGAAACATATTTACGCACTTTAATAAAAAAAAGGATGCTTCGACATTACCACTAGAAGGTCTAAAAAATCAAAACTCAGGGTTGGCCGAAGACAAAGCACGCTTAATAATGAAGTCTTAAGTCTTAGTCAAATAACAATAACAACAATAAAAACATAATAGCAAAGGGCTAATGCCTAAAATAGAAAGCTAACCAAATGTGGTAGGGGGATAGTTGTGTCCATTGAGGGCCATGCTTTAGACACTTACAGTTAGATCAATGTCAATGGGTACCAAGTTCCACTTATAAGTAGGTGGTTCTGAATGCTTGGCCCCTCTGGTATAGCAATTTCAAGGGTAGGAAAGCTCTTGTCATGGCATAAGGGATTAGTAAACAGACTGTGTATCACTCTTGTTATTCTTGAAATTGTCTATCAACCTTTACTGCTATCTTATTGGTTGGGTTTATTTTGGTGGGACCTAGTGAAGCCAAGTCAAGGAAAAGTTCCATGTAGTCTAAGTAGGATTAATGGGCCAAGAGGGTCGATAAATACTCTGTTGATCATACAATGAGCCTCATGTCAATATTTAAGAGGTTATTGGAAATGCTCCATCTCTAGCCATACCATGTGTGTATGGATAGTAATCTTAGTGTCCCTTTGCACTTGTCTTGGTTTTGCATATGACTATGTTATTTCTTCTTAGTTTGTTGGATGATTTATGTCATTGTTGACTTGGAATTTGATGTAGTTATATGATATATTTATGCAATTAGAGGTGTGCATAAGTGCATGCACATGAGACATGTGTGATCGCTACTTGATAATATCAAAATAACATGTGTGATCCCTTATGAGATGATGATGCATTGATTACTGATTCTCTTGAATAAGTGGAAATTGTGGTAAGATTGGGTAGTTATGCAGACCTCATATACGAGGAGTTAGATAATGACCCGGGATAAAGGTCACAAGGTTAGGATGTAAGCTAGTGGTAGAAACTCTTACATAATTATGATTTAGTATTGAAATCCTATTTGTGAAATGACAATTAACTTATGTGTAAATTCTATGAATGTTGTGAAAACATATTGATATTCATCACATGAGATGATACTTTGATTATATTTTATATAATCCTTATACATATATTGTGATAAGTATTCACTAATATTGATGATACAGTGAACCAAAATGGATCCGAACTAGCAAATGGTTGTAAGAATCAATACCTAAGTGTAATTTTGTGATTAATGAAGGTTAGATAAAACATAAAGGAAAATGCAAATGTTAAAAAACAAGTGAGACAAAAGAGAGAAAAAAAAGAATTAAATAAACCAGAAAAAAGGAATAGGAGAAAAAGAGAGAGGAATGGGAAATGAAAGGTGAGACTCTTGGCCTTCCCATTGCCACAACTCTACTATATCTTCTTGTAACTAGTCTCTCAAATGGATTTTTTCTTTCGGATTTTTATTTCATTGACCAATAGTGAGGATGCACAAAGATCCTTGAGATGCATTCTAACTTGAGAATGCTAGAATGAAAACCGAGCAACCATTTAAAGTTGGTTTTCTCATTTGGGTTTCTAGGGTAAAATCTGCATGCTTATGCTATTTGATTATATTGTTGTACAAATTCTGTTTGTGAATTATGCTGCTCTCATTTATGTAATGTGTTGTTCTTAGTGTGTTAATGGTGGAATGAAGAATTGCAAAGTATATTTTTGTTATTCCACTAAAAAATGCATTCTCCATTATAAATGAACAAATGTCGACATCTCCTAATGAACTACTATTCGACTTACTTTGGGATTTGAGATCCACAGTTGTTACCAATTGGTTGTTGCACTTATCTAGCTAAGCTTGTAATTTTGCATATGGTTTTAGAAATTCAGTCATGTTGAAGTTTTTGGTAACTAAATCATTTGTATTTTCCTAAACCTAAGGTTGTACACCCTCTATTAAACGAATTCCAGTGCCCAACAAATTGATTGAGGTCAAGAGAAAGTTGTATAGGCCATGCAAACTATACAGGTCATACACATGAGCTCTAGGTGTCATATGGGTGTGTAGAGGATGTGATGTTTCCATGGAGTTTTCACATTGAGTTGGTATCTCATTCTAGCACTTACGTTGTGAAATTAACTCACATGTGGATTTAATTCCTCTGTTGATTCAAGCATTGAGCCAACACCCTTGCATTACATTCCCTACCCAATCATTGGACAAGTCTCCTTTTTCTCATGCAAACAAGTCGATTTACTTGTCACCCTTGAACTCTCCCTATATATGTTCTTTTATTTTACCTAATACTTAAAATAATGTATGGTGGGGAAAGCATTATATTTTCATGTTGTTTTGTCAATAATGGCTAGATTTAGATATACATATGTCTGGGTGGTTGTTGAGTTATATTTCAGTTAATATTAGCATGTGAACATGCAAGGCTAGTCCAAGAGAAATAGCTAGTCGTGCCATTGCCTGCCTCCTATGATTAAAAAAAGAAGATATGAAATCCTAAAAGGAAAAGATAAGAGAGATAAGTTACCTTCTTGAAGACAAATGGTACAACATGTGTGCCTATTTAAAATAACTATATGATATTTAGATCTAGGTATTCTTGTAGAGTGGAAACATTGTTGACTTTTACATGGTTAGGTGATTATTGAATTCATAAACCAGTTATGATTTCTTCTTCTTGTATTTGCATTGGTGTTTAGTAAGCTTCATAGAACTAGAATATCTTAGTTTGCACATGCCAAGTCCAACCAAATAGAAGTGTGTTTTCCATGGATGGAAATTGTGTTTGTTAGGATTTAATTAGAGTAATGAACTCCGTGAACTAAACACTTTAACTTTTTTTCAAAGAAATAAATATTTACAATGATGGAGTTAAACCTCAATGCAATGGTTTGCATACATAACAATGGTTGATTAGCATCAAAACCATTCCTCCTAGCTAACAAACATTTTTTCATAAATCTAATTACAAGCAAGGAACCCAAACAATGAGCCATTCTTAAACTAAGCCACTCTTGCCGCCCTATTGTTGGATGGAGGCATAGTCATTTCTTGAATGCTTGTTTGTTGATTAAGAAAAAGGTTCTTAAACTCAAAGTAATAACTACTATTGCATTGTAAGTTGGTTGTTGTGTGTAGGTTACACCAAAGTACATGCTATCTTACTAATCTTGAATGGTGTTGCAGAGTATTTGTACTCATAATTGCAATGAGAAAAAAGGCCTTGTATCCATTATGAAGACAAAGTTCCTTGCATAAGACCAAGAACAAAAAACATAAATATACTTTATGTAGATAATTTGTGTCAGTGAAGTGAGTGGGATATAAGCCCCACATTTAAAGATCATCCTAGCAATTAATTAGTAACTATTTGGCAGAACTCCAATTTGGGAGTTTGGCAATGAGACCTACAATGGGTAAACTTTTGGGGTTAAGCATTATGATTGGGGATATGTTATGCAATTACACAGTGCTACTTGATGTGTTGATATAAATTGTGCATGTGCAAGAGAGGTGAAATCCTTGCAAGCTTACCAACTTATGCATGTGGGACATAATCAAGAGGCTTTGGCTTTGTTATATGTATGAGTGAAGGTTATTCAACTTCCCTACTTATTTCTAAGAAAGAGGTGCAAAGTCTCTTTGATGAATATGTGGGATAATGAAGTTGGATGGTTTGGAAAACCCAACTATCTAGGAGTAGAGGTGAATTAGTTTGATTACTTTGAATACTTCCATTCTTGATGGAGACATACCTCATGTTATGTACCCAACCACCTCGATACCCACTAGGATGGTGGGGTACTTGGAAATTTCTCCAATTTCCACAAAATTCCCCATACTATTAACTATGATACCATATCATTGTTCTACCCTATCATATGGTGAAAATCTACATGCATATTGACATACAAAACATGCTAATTCACGTAAACAAACGAAAATATACAATGCATAACTAATATTTAAACATAAAATCATTAAGCTCATTTTCACACATCATAAACAACATAAAAGCATAATAATAACAATTATATTTAATAATGAAAGACGACAATTGGTTGTTGACGTGGGATGTTCCTCCCAACCGTAGGCATTGTTGCACCAAGTCTTTCTACAAAAGGCCACCCCCATGCTGGGGCTATGATTCCACGAGGATGAGAAATACCCTCTCAACACAATTCCCATTAGATTCTCATCCTATTCACTCATTCAACCATCCCAATCACCAAATCTCTTCCCCCCTTCAGTATACACAATCTAGAGAAGTGGACCCCTTTCTTTGAAATGTTGTCCCTTAGGTTGTCACGCCCATTTTCCTGGGACTCGACACAAACTGGTCAGGAAAATATTAATGTTGGGATCTACAAGGATGCTTAGTATCAATTTTCACAATAGTCATATAATTCATCCCCCTTATAGGCTTGGCTCCTTTCCTCTTGCAATTCATACCAACAATACAAAGGTGGAGAGATTGATGGAATAATGGATATAATAATGGTATTATAATCATAGAATGATGGGAATCTCTGCAAAAATAAGGATTAAGTATGCATGTATCTAACTAACCACTTGACACTCAAGGAAGTGCTCCCCCAACTACTTTTTCATGTATCTCAATGATAATATGCTTTATACATAAGCTAAGGTAATGATTTTGGGTTATAATAAAATATTACACTATTCTTGGATTTGTCTCCTTTGTCCCCCTCTTGTTACTTTCTCGTGGATTCATAGCCACCCATCATTTTAGCCCCCCTTGTCTTGCAACCAACGATGCATTTTATTTATTTATAACTTTAATTTACATCATTTACATTCCTTGGCCCTCGGCCATACTGTTTGTCTCACAACCTAATTCACATATTTACATTACATTACGTTATGTGGATAAAAATAGGGTGTTACATTCCACACCCCCTTATTTTTTCACTGCCAACAATGTACATCACCCTATAGGTGTTCATGTATATACAATTTTTTTACATCACAAATTCAAAATAGATGTAGGTAGGCTTCCCATTGTAATGTTCCAAATGCTTAAAATATCATAAAAAAATAGAAGCACACACCATGTACAGAATGTGAGCATGGAGAACAACCCCAAGATAGATAAGTTACACAATAACTCCTTGAATAATAGGAGAACCTCCTCTAAATAACCAGTTATATTCATACATCACATTCCACCTGTCACAATAAAGAATACACAATCTCTATATATACCTATTCACACACTACACACGAAGCTCCTTTACTATTAGGGAGACCCTATTACACATATATTTACACATTACATGCACATCTATCCCCATCTATTCCCCCCCTTGGGGCCATATCATATACATTTATCCCTATATATGCCCCCCTTGGATCATAACATAGTACCCTCCTTCAAACAGATTTGTCCCCAAAGCTCTGCAATTAAAGGCTTCACATGCGATGAAACCAAGTAATAGGATTTTCTTATGTTCTTGCTTTCTTCTTTCCATTGACGATGATCCATCCATCCAAAATCAAATCTTTTCGTCCGTAATCCTTGGTGGCTATTTGTGGCATATTTTTCTTTCCCTTGATTCCATGTATTGTTGTTGAAGCTCATCCAATTTGTAAATGGTGTTGGTATTTGATAATAACTTGATGAAGAGTGTTTTGTGATGCCTTGTTCCATGAGTATTGACAAGTGTTTCACATTCTTCCTTGATAATGTTGATATTGACCTTCTTGTCTTCCTTGAAATCTTTCCTGGTAATGAGGGTGTCAATATGGTTTCACATTTGATGGTTTTTCTTCACTCTACACACCCATTTCATCTATATTATTTTCAGAGAGAATGACATCCTTGATGATCTTTGCTTGGTCTTTGATTACTCTAGCCTTTGAGATAATACCATCATATTTTGCATGTACATCCTCTAGATGGAGTTAAACTTCTCCAAGTATCTTCTTTTGACCTTCTTGAATCTTTTCTTCTTTCTCCTTTTGAAGCTACAATGTGTCCTCATCTATAAAATTTGGACGTCCTTCTTTAATTCTATATTTGAATTCTGATTTTACCTCATCAGTATTTAGGGATTCCTTGACCTTCTTGTAAATTTCCTCTTCAAGTATTTTGGTAGTTTCTTCATCTAATATTCTTTCTTTTTTCTTGATTTTGATTATGCTTCTTTTCTTCTTTCAATCTCTTAACCTCATCTAGTAGTTTTTTTATTATGATTTCGTAATCTACATATCTCTTCATATTTATTTTTCAAAACTTCCATTGAATCATCATTTTCCCACTTTGCTTGGCTACTCTTTTTCATGCTTTAAGTTATTAACCTTCCTTAACGAGCGATTCATTAAGGGATCATATATTATATAGATACTCACCCTTCTTAATATCTTCATTTGCTTATTTTAATTCATCTTGAATTCTACACACTTCCTCCATTTTTGTATCCCTAATTCATTTATCCGAGAAGGGTTTTTCAAATTCTTCCCATGTGGAGTAGAGTCTAGTATCTTCATCAACTCTTCTTCACCACTTATAAGTTTTAGCATCAAACTAAAGGCTTGTCTAGAAAGTATCATTACAATGTTATTTTACCATCCTTAACCATTCCACATGATCAATTTCATCTTTATCATCATCTCTTGTAAATTTAGGTATTGCCATTGATTCTTAAGTGAGGTCTAACCCTAACCCTCAAGTCACAACCTCAGTATATTAAATTTAATTATATAAAATGGTTATAATCCTTACTCCAATATAATATTCTATGTTTCTTCTTTCCAATCATTTTTGAATCAGCTCAATCAGACATCTCAATCGAAAGTTATGATAGTTTTAAGTAAACATACCTTTGAAACCCTGATTTGGAGTATGCCCTTCTAGCTGACCTTCCTTCTTATGTATCTCTGCAATTTCAACCCTTATAAGTTTAAAATTGTGACCTGTAGTACTCTAAAATGTCTTCTCTGCAATTCCACATGTCTGACCAAAATTGGGTGTGCCAAATGAAAGTTATGGTAACTTTCCCAAACCTTGTTGAATTTTGGCCTATTCTAGATAGCAAACTTGTATAGAATGCCACATGTCCAATATTTACTACCAGATTCTAAAAATTGTACATGAAAAACGAAATACTATCCTCTTCCAATGCAATATGTCTCACTTAATTTGGATCCTTTATGAAGAATATATGATTGTTTTACCTGGAACCCCTGTTTGAGACTAGTTATAGGACTAGTCAAAAACTCTATCTTCCACAGAGTATATCTTCGAAAGTACAACAACCCAGAAGATAAAATTTGTACCATAGGTAATTTGATAAGTTTTCTAAACATTCTCCAATTTAACTTTCTGAAGTTCCCCCCCAAAACAATTTATAGTGAAAAAACCAAGATGACTTTCTTGAGGAATAAAAACCATAGGATTGATGCTCTGATACCAAATGTAATGGTCCAAATGATTAAAATATCATAACAGAATAGAAGAAAAAACCATGTATAGGAAGTGAGCATGGAGCACAACCCCAAGATTTATAATTTACACAATAACTCCTTAAATAAGAGGAGAACCTCCTCCAAATAACTAGTTACATTCATACATCACATTTCACCTGTCACAATAATGAATACATGATATCTATATATACCTATTCACACACTACACATGAATCCTCTTTACTATCAGGCCGACTCTATTACACATATATTTACACATTACATGCACATGTATCCCCATATATGCCCCCCCTTGGGGTCATATCATATACATTTATCCCTATATATGCCCCCCTTGGGTCATAACACCCACATTGCATATTCTAGCTCCCATGTCGCATATTTAGGGTTGTAGTAGGTCCAATGGACCTTTACCTACTTGATGGATTTTTTTCTAAAGCACATTGACTTTCCTTTTTAGGATGCACATTGGCTCTACCCAAAAGTCCCCTTATGGCACCACCTAAATCATAATCCAATCAATGACATGGTTAGGACATGTACATACTTTTTCAATAAATATACATGAAATACATTATGTAGATGCATGGATGCAGAAAATTCAAGCACATAGGAAACCAACCCTATCCTGTCTAATATCTCAAGTGGCCCACAATATCTCGTTGCTAACTTGGGAAAAATTCCCTTCCTTAATGAACTTCTCTTTGGTTTCAATTTCAGGAAAACATGTTCTCCCACTTGGAATTCTCTGGCTACTCTACCCTTGTCTACATATATTTTTTGCTTGTCATGGGATTCCTTCAAGTTCTGTTTAATTTTAATAATTTTCTCTTCCATATCTTTGATAATTCCAGGCCCAAGCACTACTATGTCTGTTGGATTATCCCAACTCACTAGAGTATTGCACTTTTTTCGATACAATGTTGCAAATGGGCTCATTTTCAATGATTCCCGATACCCATTGGTGTATGCAAATTCTACTAAATGCAGAAAATATTCCCATTTATATGGCTTTTCCATCACATACATTCTCAATATGTATTCAATTACTTGGTTGACCCTCTCTGTTTTCTCATATGACTCTGGGTGATATGTTGTACTAAAATTTAAATTTGTTTCAAAACCTTTAAATAATCCCTTCCAAAAATTTGATGTGAACTTAGAATCTCTATATGAAAAAATTTCCTTAGGCACACCTTGTAGCTTGGAAATTTCCTTCATGTAAATCTCAACAATTTTGGTTGTCTTGTGAGTTAACTTTACTTGAATAAAAGGGATAGAGTTTGTGATTGTATCCACCACTACCATGATGAAATCATGTTGCTTCATTGTTCTGGGCAGCTTGGTAATAAAATCTATGGAAAAAACTTTCCATTTCCACTTAGGGATGATCAATGGCTATATCAATCTAGTTGGATTTCTATGCTCAAACTTTACTTTTTGACACTCCATGCATCTGGTTATATACTCAGCCACATATTTCTTCATGCATGCCCAAAAATATTGGCTTCTTATGGATGCATTTGTCTTATGGTATCCTTGGAGTCCAACATAAGGAACATTATGGATTTCTTCTAACACCAAATTTATTAATTTCTAAAAATTAGGAACACAATTTTTTTTCCTATACAATAAAATCCTATCATTTTTCAGTTGATAGTCTTTATATTTTTGCAGTAATTTGTTTTTTTGCATGCTTTCCTTAATTTATAAATAAATCTGGTTTGATTTTACAACCTCTAAAATTATAATTTTTAAATTTGTCTTGTACATGCTGGTTGTAGCATGCATTTCACGCACCCTCCTGCTAAGTGCATCAACCACTTTGTTCTCCTTACATTTGATATGTTTTGTATTGAAAGCATATTCACTCATGAATTCTAACCATCTAGCTTGTCTGGCATTCAATGTTGGTTGTTTAAACAAATATTTCAAACTACTATGGTCTATCCTCAACTCAAAATTCTTTCCCATGAGACAATTCCTCCACATTTTTAAAGGATGAATTATGGCCGCCAAATCTAAGTCACATGTGGCATAATTTCTCTCATGCTCTTTCAATTTCCTTGAATTATAACACACTACATGACCATTTTGGGTAAGGACTCCACTAAGCCCTTCCCTGCATGCATATGTGCACACAACAAAATTTTCATTTGGATCAATAGTCTTTAAAATTGGTGCACTTGTAAGTAATTCCTTCAAAGGATGAAAGTTTTCTTCACACTTGGAGGTCCATTCAAATTGTATCCCCTTCTTTTGTAAAGAAGTTGTTGGTGAGAAATCTTGGAAAATTCTCTAATAGATCTCCCACAATAACATGCAAGTCCCATGAAAGACATGAATTATGTTACATTCCTTGGTGTTGACCATTCTTTGATTGATTTAATATTTTTTGGATCCATTGCTATGCCTTTCTCAGAAATGATATGGCCCAACTAATTGATCTGATTTTGGTAGAATGAACATTTGCTTAGCTTGGCATACAATTGATGCTCTTTTAGCACTTGTATCACCATCCTCAATTGATTCTAACACTCTTCCTTTGACTTATAATAGATAAGTATGTCATCCAAGAAGACTATGAAAAACTTGCCCAAGTAATTTATGAAAATGCCATTCTTCAGGAACATAAAGACAATGGGTGCATTTGTTAATATAAATGGTACCACTACAAACTCATAGTGCCCATAGCTAGTTCTAAAATTTGTCTTATTGATATCTTCATCTCTGATTCTCACCTAATGATATCTTGATCTCAAGTCTATCTTAGAAAACACCTTTTCTCCTTTTAATTGATCAAAGAGATTATCAATTCTAGGAAGATGGTACTTGTTCTTCACTGTAGTTTTATTTAGTTGTCGAAAGTCAATGGAAAACCTCAAAGTCCCATCCTTGTTCTTCACATAGAGAGCTAGTGCTCCCCAATTTGAGACACTTGGGCATATGTATCCCTTCTTCAACAATTATTCTAGCCATAGTTGTAATTATTTTAGCACAGGGATGTTCATCCTTTAACAAGTTTGACAGATTTTTCAATCACTTCCTAATTAGATTAGTAAGAAACTGAAGAGATATACATTTAATTATCAATCCGAGGTCGTATTGAACTTACAAACTTTCATGCATAGTATATGAAAGTATAATGCTATAATTGCCAATGAGTTGTCGTACTTCAAATGGATGTCACAAGGAAATATATAAAGATGCTTTATCAAGTCACCAAACTAAACTACTTTTTGTAATTAAATCCACACTTGTAGGAATGGAAACACACTTTTGCAACAAAGTAAATGTCACACTTGCGAGAAAGTAAATCACACTTATAGAAAGTAAGTCATTCTTGCAGGAAAGTAAATCACACTTGCAAAAAAATAAATCGCACTTTGCAGGAAAGTAAATCACACTTGAAGAAAGTAAATCACACTTGCAAGAAAGTAAAGGTGATTGGTTCAAGTATTAAGATGATCTTGATTAATGTGACATGGCTCATGTACTGAGATGCAACAAACCTCAAGCTATAGAGATCAAACCAAACTGTGCTTGCAAACAAAGGAAATAAACTATCTCAAACTGCAAACCACACAATTGTTAACTAGAATGTTAAATGGTGTAATGGAGAGTTGCATAAACGAGAGTTGCAGTAGCCAGTGTTGCAGTAATAGGAGTTGCAACAAAGAGAGTCAACACAACACGAATTGCAACAACTAGAATCACAACAACATAAATATTAAAGTTACAACAAAGTTGAATAAAGAAATTTCTAGAAATAAATGAAATTATAGAAAATATGCCACAACTATCCAGTCATTCATCAAAAATCAATACCCTATGATGTTAACATTGAGTGACAACAATAAAAAATATCTCAATAGAGGAATTGTTGGAAATAAATGAAAATATGACAAAGCACTACAACCATTCACTCATCAATCAGAAAATGGTACCCTACAACATTAGTGTTGAGTTACAACAATTAGCAAGATGTTAATAAAGGAATTGATGGAAATAAATAAAAATATGGAAAATATGCTACAAATACTATAAAATACAGAAGATACAAACATTACTGAGCTAAGGAGGGGGACCTACCTCCTTAGACAAGGTACTAATCTAAGAATGTAGTAGGATGCTTAAATGCTCAACACACCATTATTTGGACATAAATGAAACATAACTTATATTAAACGAAAATGTGCCGAACAATACAATTATGTTCATAGAATTTCATATGATTTTTATTCATTGTACTTGGCTTAGAGACCATGGGGGTTTTTATACAAGATGGATTCTTCCTAAATTATCTAAGATAATCGATGGAAGACCATGCGAATCAGGCTATCTTATCTTGTTACATTATTTTCTCCAAAAGATGGAAAAAATTGGTTGCATGCTAACTAAATCATCCATATGGAAATGGTGGCTGAGTTACCCATTCATTTCTGGAACCCACTTTCCCTTGTCGTGTTCCTTCGAGATTGTTGACTGAATGGCCGATCCTTGGATGAAAATTGTATGACTGACTGCTGAGTTGTTATGAAAGACACAGAGTTACAACACCCATCTCAAAGTTGTAGCAATGGTCCTGTAGTGAGAGTTGTAGAATTAGTGATTTGCAGCATGACGAAAGTCGCAAAAACTCTTCACTGAGAGTTGCAACAACGAGAGTTGCAACACTGAGAGTTACAACAACGATAGTTGCAAAAATAAGAGTTGCAACAATGACCACAATTGTAGTAGATATGGTCATACTCAAGAATTGTATCTCTTGTGTTGGGAAGGTACCTGAGAAACTTTGTTCCTGTATATCATTGTTAGCACAAAAGGTCATAATCTCTTGAAAATGCATAAGAATAAGTATTGAAATGGCATGTTGAGAGGGTAGTTATACCTTAACCAAAAATACATCATTGTGGATGAAAAATGTATTAAGATGGAAATGGAAATGGGAAAAAGGTGTACAAAAAGTGTTGGACAGGTGCTACAAATATGTCAATTTGAGCACCAGTCATCTGCCCCCAACCGAAATCATTTCATATCCTCATGCAACCAAACAACTACTTTGATTTTGAGAGGGTGAGACTCCCTTGGAGGTTGTTGATGTATCATTGGTTTACCCTACCTTAAGAGTAGAAGCATATTCATCTTGATATCCTTCCAAAATTGTAGTAAAGACTTCACCTAAATCCCCCCATTTGGTTGTTGTGGAACAACATGGTCCTTCTCTTCTTGGTAGTCTTGTAGGATTGCAATGAGGCATTCTTCTAAAGTTTCCTTTACTGGTCTTGTGTAACATCATGGTCCTTCTCCTATGCTTCCATTGTTTCTTTATCCTGGACTTCCCCTGCTGGTTCTGGTGTGCCATCAAAGTGACTTTCCCCTGCTATTTCTTGTGTAATAGTAGGGTGATTTTCCTTTGTTGGTTCTTGTGTGAAAACATGGTGATTTTCCTCTGTAGGTTCTTGTGTGATAGCAGGGTTATTTTCCTTTTTGATATTAAGATGAGTGTGTCTGCTAGATCAACAGGGGGAGTGTCTTGTGTTGGTTCAACAGGATGGATGGCCTTTGTTGGTTCAACAGGGTGGGTGTCCACTACTACTTTAGTAGGGTGAGTATCCTCCACAGGTGCAGTAGGGTGACTCTCCTCTACTAGTTTAGCAAAAGGAGTTCTCTTTGCTGGTTTGACAGGTTGATTGGCCTATGAGATAGTAGGTTGAGTGTCCTCTGTAGGTGCAACATGGTGAATCTCCTTTGTTGGTTCTACAATAATGGGTCCTGCTACCAGGGAAAGGTAGTTTGACCTATCCAAATTCCTCTTCTTTCTCAAGCACCCATTGCTTCCTTAAAAGGGATGAATACAAAGGCACAAGCAAAGGGGTACTTACTCTTTTATATTTTGTAATTTTGGCCAGTTTTGGGGTAGTAGTGGTCTTGTTTTCTTTTGAAGTTGCAACTTCCTCATCATCTGTGTAGACCTCCAAAATTGCAAAAAGGAACTCTCTTAGGGTTTTCTTTATTGGATCTTGTGTGACATCAAGGTTTTCTACCCTTGTCTCTTCATCATATGCATTCCCGACATATTTTTGACCATTCCCCATCATATCATGTGTTGTTGTTGTTTCTTCATCCTATACCTCCCCTGTTGGTTCTTGTGTAACAACAAAGGTTTTCCTTTTTTGAGTGGAAGCACTATACCTTGCCATCTTCTTCTTTCAATTCATCAGATATTTTATCCTCTTCCTTGTCCTCGACAGTATTTTAGTTGGGGGTTTTATACCTCTATGTAACTACCATGGATTCCCTTATCTTACTGAAGAGTTCCAGCAAAACCCTCAGGGGTTTCTTTTTCAGCGACTGCAGTTTCGATAGTTGTAAATTTTTCACCTCTAGAGATAAAACAATTACGACGTCCAAAACTACAATATCTACGACCTATATATTTGTGGCAACCTCAACCTCTGCAGTTGCAACATTGTTGTCTCATGGTGGAGTTTCAACAATGACAACTCTTGTGGGAAGTGTTATAGTGGTGGTTGGTTCCCTTGCCACCTAGCTCCATGTCCTTCCCTCTCTTTGTTATGTGCAATCGACCAAATAATTTATGAACTTGTGGTGTGAGAGGGATTCCCTAGGCTAGATGAATTTCTACGCATGTTTGTCCATGGTCTGCAGTGTCCTCCATATGAAAAATTACATGTTAACCAACCTGTCATGTCGCAGTTGGTCTAATAAACAAATATGTTGTAGGTATATGACCCCATAACAACCCTCGTAGGTGATGTATCACTATACTACCATGGCAACGTCATGCCGTGGGATTAATAACAAGGTCCTGTCAAATCACATTCCCTTCTTTACCAGAGCTTCTCCTTGTTCAAGGTACTACTTGAGTATTTTAGGCTTCGACCTTCATCGACAATCCCATCATTTTCTGGCTTGGGGAAGCTTGATCACCTTTGCTATTACTTCCTCTATCACCTATACCACTATTCCTGCCACTTCGGTCCTAATTTCCCTGAAATTGATGGCGAATTTGAGTGCCACATTATCGTCATATCATCGTAGCCTATTCAGGTATTCCAACCAACCTCCCTACTGGAAAATTTCACCGATATTCTCATATGCTTCCAACAAGTGCATCTTTGTGGGTTCTTTGTGGTTCAGTGAGCCTCCCATTTTTCATGCTCAGAACTCAAGCAACTACGATTGCAACTCGTAATGAATGGTTTAGAGGGTGGAGATTTCAAAGTATGGAAGGGAATGACGATGGGACAAGGTAATTATATCATATTTTGGGTGATTATGAGTGTGTGACAACGTTTTAGTGATGTGATTAGGTCATAATTATGCCAATAAATGTTAAGAACCAAACATCAATATAGCATAGAAAAACTTCAAGAAAAGTACTCAACGCCTTGAAAAAGAGATAATATCAGATAATAAGCCTCTTCGAGGGGGCAACCTCCTT
>JZKD02S1673702.1:580513-602063 GCA_000966675.3 Picea glauca | reverse complement strand
GTGTCAGGTCGGCCCTAATGTTAAAAGGAAGTGACATAAATGGTATAAATAAACATCATTATACATTCATTTGATACAAGTCTAATTTAAGAGGAAATAAGAAGAAAAGAAGGCCGAAATTCAAGGGAGGATGAAGTCTTTTGGTGATGTGTTCTAAGGTATGTTATTTCCAGGTCATCTTACCATTTTTTATATAACGTTTTTTCTAGAACAATTCAAATGGTGAAATCACTATGGTATTGAGAAGACATATCAAGGTACCTATGGTAAAAATTTCAGCTCTTGATTCGCTATAATTATGGAGATACACTCTGTGGAAGATAGGGTTTGTAACCAGTCCTGAAGCTAGTGAATAAACATGTGCTCCGGGTAAAACAATAATAACTTCTTCATAAAGAATTCACATTAAGTGGGACAAATTTCATTGGAAAGAGTACGGATGGTATTTTCTTGTGTGCAAATTTTAGAATTAGATGTTAATTATTGAGTGTGGGGGCATTCTGTGCAAGTTCACTCTCCTGAACAGACCAGAATTGAATAAAGTCTACCATTCTTTCTATAACCTATTTTTGGGGAGGATTCAAGGAGTGAAAATTGGAGGAGTTTCATAGAATACATTGAGTAATGTTATCTACAGGATCATAGTACTTCAAAAAGTGAAGAATTGCAGAAATTGAAGAAGTCTCAGGAAGCATTATCAGGTTCTATGTGATGATTGGTTGATGGTGATGATTTAATGTAAAGTTTTATTATCTCATATATTCTTGGGTGGAAGGAAGGGGCAAGGATGGAGAGTTCAAATCTCTCTTGATATTGGAGGATTGTATCTTCCTCTTGGAGGTTTACCCCTCCCTTTACATTTGGAGGCTGTAGCTACATTTGGAAGTCATTGCTTCCCTTGAACAATAACTATTGATTATTTCCCATATATTGTGCATGGTGTATTGTGGTGTATTGGTGTAACTCTTATACTATTTTTCATTGATAATTGGATATATTTTAATGGTTTAAGTATAAGTTGAAAAAGGTTTTAAATTGTACTTGATACTGATTCACCTCGCTCTCAGTATCAACACATAGAACTTAAATTTACATGGGAAGATATCAGTCCAACATTCCCACACAGCCCTGAGAGAAAGTTATTCAACTTGTTTCAAGGGTGATTCAACCCTCTTTGATGCATGCAAATACCCCCAAACTTTTCGTCCAGCATGTCATTCATACCCACTATGGATAATTCACAGCCCAATAAGGAACTCGATCTGAGCTCAATAGAAATCGTCTAGACAATGAGAAATCGGCCACAAAAAAGAGAACTTGGCCCTAATAGAAACAACAATGGCTCATTAACATATGTGACCTCCTTTTCCATAGTTTAATCTCCATGAGGGAAAGAGATGCACCCCAAATATCAATCGATGAGTCCAAGGAGTTCGGACACGACCCTCTACTACATAAATCAACTCCAATAACCCTCACTCAACTCCACAAGGAAGTCTCGATCTCCCAATAAGTGAATTCAACCAATGAAAGAAGAACCCAACCACCGATGAAGAGAATCCCAACTACAATTCATAACAACTCAGCCACTACAATAAATCTCGATCATCGAAAGATAAATGCAACTGCAATGGAAGCCCAATTAGTAGATCTGAATGATCTACTCCAAAGAGTGGCTAGGATAGATAGATTTCACTATCAAAACCAAGGTTTGCCGAGGGTTTTCCTCCTCAATGCTAGAAAAAAGACATGAGAGCTTTCAAAATACAATATGCTTGATAAAATGAATGAATGAGGAGAATTCCTCTTTTCTCCCCTCTTATATTTTCCATTTGAGAAATTAATTAATGAACTACTTTTATTTATTTCACTTTATTTAATAAAGTGACTTCTCCCTTTTCCTTTTCTTTTATTTGATTAATGACTTAGCCAATTTTATTTATTATGCTTTTTCGATCATTGTGAATTAAGCCATTAATTAACTCCCTTTCGAATGCCTGACTCGACCTATGGGAATTGGATAGGCTAGTGGATTGTTTTTTGTTGCTTTTTGGCGCTAAGTAGGAGGGGACATTACAAATTTGCAAAAAAATATATAAGAAAAGGTTAGATATGCTTAGATATGGTGAAATCAAAGTGGTTCTCCATATAAAATTGCAGATACACAAGAGAAGGGGGTGCCCCAAAGAACAAAACCACTAAAATATGTTGAAAAGCTTCAAAAGAGAATTTTTGCAAGGAGAAAGAGCTCGATAAATGACTCTTATACTACTTTATATTCGATAAATATGTAATAACATATAATGAAAATGAAAATTTTCTAAACTCCTATACCAAGCATCAAATAATCAGTAAATTAGAATGCAAGAAAAGAGAGAAACAAGAGGCATGTGTTTACGTGGTAAAACCCCATTGTGGTGAAACATCCATGGACACTAGTCTTCTATTCCTCAGGAAAACTCTCCAATATTACAAGGCAATAGAAAACTCAACCATATGGATGATATGGCATTAGGACCCATAAGGTCCCAACTAAATATCAATACCATAAACCACTCACAAGTCTCTCACACTCCTAAAGGGACTCCTTCAAGAACTTCCTAGGTTCATTCTTGTAGCTCCAATCCTTCTTTTGAAAGCCTATCCAATTCAATGTTTTTATCCCTATAAACATGTGAAAATTAGATATGAGAGAAAGTTGAGTACAAATTACTGATGTCTCAAAGTAATGGTTGTAGTATAATTTTTTTAAGAATAAAGTCCCCTGTCATCCATTGAATGATTAAAAGAGATTCTCCCATTATTTGAATTCAAGAGATATTTTTTTTTAGGGATAGAATCAGAATCAAATTGAGAGCCAAAATTTCACTATAGTTGTTGGTGGACTATCATATTCCTGCTTTGAAGGAGATAGTGTGATTTGGGGAGAGGAAAATAATTCTCCTAGCCCCTCCTCTAGAAGGGGTACCTTGAGAGGCTCCATCAAACTAATCCCATGGAGTTTCTTCATTTATATGTAATGTTTAAAGACGATTACAAGGAGGAGAAGAGGTGAATTTTGGAAAACCACTTAAAATGTTGAGAATTTGTGTGGCACACTTAAGAGGTAGTGCATTAGTTCCCTCAAATAATTTGGAATTTATGGCCAGCCATATTCCCTGAGAAAAGTTAAGGGGGAGAGATTTGAGTCTCTTCGTTTTCTTGTTTTTATACCAATTCTCGAGTGCTTCTTCTATGGAGTCTCCTTCCCACATGTTGTGAAGTCCTATTAGGACTTCACTTTCTTTCCATACTTTATTTCAGAAATGGCAGGATATAATAAGTTGTTCGTTGGTTTTAAGGTTTGCTTTACACAGGAAACATATTTCTGGCCTTTTGAAACTTTTGTTTTACAAAATATCACAATTAAGGGCCATGTTATTAAGAAGAGGCCGCAAATTTTTTTTTCTTTGGTGGGGCACTTAAACTTCCATATGGGCTTCCACCACTAGAGAAACAATTTCTGATTTCCCTCCGGTGCGAGGGCCTTGTATCCATCTTTTGGATCATAGCCCCATAAGGGGTTCAAAGACCAGATAATTTAATCCTCCTAATCATTCATGATGAAACTACATTTTCTAAGACTATATATTTAGCTTGTCCAACATTTTTAAAATCATCCCTAAGATCCAAATCCCTCCACAAAATCCACCATTGATGTCCATTATTCATCACCTAGCCTCGTGCAATATTTCACAGGGTGTGGAAACCTTTGAATCTAAGCTCTTGAACAAGGGGAATTGGGAGTTTGTAACTATCTCTACTCCCAATCCAGGTATCAAGGCCTACCCAAATATTTCCCCCTTACCTACTCGCTACATTAGCCATTTCTCGATTAGGGGAAACATTGATGTAGTAGCCACTCTAGATAATTGAATAATTCTGATTATTTTTTTATTGGATTCCTAACCCAATCCGCAATTGAAATGGGAGAGAGGTATTTGTACTTAACGATTTGTACCCACATACCTTGAACTTGTAGAATCCTCCAAAAATTCTTAGCAATGAGAGATTTAGAGAAAATGAATATGTTTTTGAGTCCCCATCCTCCTTAAAATTTTGGAATTTCCATTTTCTTCTAGGAGACTGTTATCGCACGATTTGTACTTGCCTAAAGCCCAAGGAAAGTAAGGGAGGTTGGCATAAAAACGGGGTGACCTATCATTGCCACCTTAATAGGAAACCCCTTTCTATTTAGGAGTAGGGTAAGACTACCCCAAGGGAGACGTCCCTAGTGACCTAAAGGGCTGGTGAAACTAAAGCAAGGATGAAAAGATAACCCCCCTCTCACTGGTCACTTAATTCAAAAGGTCTTATTGAGTTTATGTCTTGAGAGATGAAGCAAATGTAATGGATGAAGTGTACCTGCCCGAAACATGACAATAAGAAAAAATATGGCAGTTTCAAGTACAAAATGATATTAGTGCTTCAATAAGACAATAAAAAAATGAAATGTATGCTAGCTGATATAATATTGCAGAAAAATAAAAGTTTACAACACCACGAAGTATTTTGTAACAACTGCAAGAAATATGCCTCAAAATTGCTTGAAAAGACAATTAAAAGATAACATTCACTAGGAAGAATGATAATCACATGTCATAAGCAATTGCAAAAGTGTTTAGCTACCATTCAATGTAGATTATGTAGAAAATTTGTTGCTTTAAGATGGTTGTAGCATTGGTTTATAACAATAGAAGTAAATTAGTTTTCTAGGCTAGGTTAGTTTCAGTGTTTGTTAGTGAAAGGTAGAAAGTTGAAGGTTTGAGTGTTGGTTTGATCTCTCAACAAAAGAAGTGTAAGGACTAGTGCCTTTGAGGGGTTATCAAGTCAAAATTTCAACAACATTCATTTGGAGTAAGCAACAAAATGATTATGTTTATCCAAGTAAAGGATGAATCTTAGAAGAGTAGCACCTTAAGTCTTCTAGGATTCAATCTTTAGGGAGGTGAGCTACTAGAGAGTAGACACTTATAGGCCCTAGCGATTTCTTCCTCCTTAGATTATTGAAAGAAATATTTAGATGAAACAACAATTGATCAATGATTCTAAAGTGATAGCACTTTAGGGCTTTAGAAGCTTGTCAAAGTTAACCACCTTAGAAAATTATAACAAATGTAGAGCAAAGAAGTAGCATCTTAAGTTCTTTAATCCTAGGGTTTGTCAAGCAAACAATTTCATAATATTTAACATCAATAAGTAAATAGACCATAACCATTCAAAATGAAATGACAACTGCAAATTTACTTACCTCACCGAGAATAATCAAGCTATGAAACCCTATATTTCCAAGTAACTTTACCAAAAAATGATCCAAGTTGCAAGTATGAGGACTCCAACAGAGGTGTGCATCACAATTTCAGCCAATAAACCCTAAGTAGGGCGCAAATTTCAGTCCACTTCTCTCTAAGTGAGAATTGTTATGTAAAAATGAATGTAATTTATCTTTATTTATATAAAACTTTGACCTTTAATTAATTTAAGGTCAAAATTAAGGCTAACCTGGCCAATTTACAATAAAATCAGATTTTGACATAATAAAAATTAATTAGCATCTAAAGACATCTCCAAGGGTGACATCATGCCCTTCTAAGGTGACGTTGAGGCCTAAAAGTGGAACATTAAACCTAAACTTTAGGGCGCTTGACCTCCAGAGGCCTCAGATGATGCCTACACATGCCACCAGGCTCATAACTGCCTCCAAAATGAGAGAAGGAGGAAAACCATCTTGCACTCATTGCAAGAAGAGCGGTCACGATGAAAAACGTTGTTGGAAACTGTATCCAGAAAAGAAACCGAAACATTTCGGTGGAAAGGGGAAGAAAAAGACCGTTGTTATAGTGCAACAAGATCTTGGTTCTGAATCAGGAGATGAAGGAAAGATCACAATGGTTGGAGTACAAGGTAAAGATTCTCTTCATGCTAGTTCAAGTTCCAATGATGAATCTCATATTGATGAATGAAAGAGGAATGAGTTATTTCATATATGAGTTGTATCTAAACATACTAAGATAGATACATTATTTGATTCGAGTTCCCAAGTAAACTTAATATGTGAAGAAATTGTCAATAAGATGGGTCTTGTAACGAAACCACATCTAAAGCCTTATCCTCTTGGTTGGGTATGTGATAAAGAAAAAAATAATGTCACCAAACGATGTAGGGTCATATTTTCTATTGCTTCCAAGTTGATTGATAAAGTGGATTTGGATGTTGTACCACTCGATATATGTGGCATGGTGTTGGGGAGTCCTTATCTTTATGATAGAAAAGCAGTATTCTTTCATCATGAGAAAAAATATCACCTTACTAAGGGGGGAGTGGAATATATTGTTAGAGCTCACAGCATGAGGGTAAATACAAAACTTGTTAGTGAAGGACAAATGAAAAGACTCATAACCACTAATAAGAGATATGTACTCATGGTCATCAAAGAGAAATATACCGGGACATCTGACACTTTCCAAGGGTGTGATCCTTCTCATCAAAAGGAATTAATTGATGTTGTTTCTAAGTATGATGATTTTTTTAGGAACCAAATGGATTACCTCCTAATAGGGAAATCCAACATGAGATACATCTTCAACAGGATTCTCCTCTTCCTAATGTGGGCATGTACATGATGTTAATTGTGGAGATGACATAGATCAAGAAGCAGGTACAGGGCTTATTGTATGAAGGGGTCGTCGGGACCATTTCATCTCCTTGTGGTTCCTCGATCGTGATGGTTCCAAAAAACGATGGCACATGGTGAATGTGTGTCTATTACCATGATTTAAATAAAATCATGGTGAAAAATCAATACCCTCTTCCTCGTATAGATGATTTACTTGATCAGTTGAAGAATGTTGTTTATTTCACTAATTTGGATTTGCACAGTGGATATCATCAAATCAGGGTTTCAAAACAAGATGCATGGAAGACTGCATTTAAAACCAAACAGGGATTGTTTGAGTGGTTAGTTATGTCATTTTCGCTTAGTAATACTCTGAAAAATTTCATGCGTGTGATGAATGATGTATTCAGGCCTTTCCTAGATGACTTTGTGATTTTGTATTTAGACAACATTATTATTTTTAGCGGGACTTGGGATGAACATGTAAGGCATGCAAAGAAAGTATTGGATACTTTGTAAAGGGAAAAGTTGTATGTGAAAATGTCTAAATGTGAATTTGGCAAGACTGCACTTGTATACTTAGGTCATATCGTGGGAGGAGGACAATTGAAAATTGATCCTTCCAAAATTGATGTAATTGTAAAATGGCCCGAGACAAATAGTGTAATCGAAGTCCGAAGCTTCTTAGGTTCAGTCCAGTATTGGAGGAGATTCATTCCCAACTTCTTCTTTATAGCATCTCCTTTGCATGCCTTAACTAGTGTAAAGAACACTTTTCAATGGGAAGGAAATAAACAAAAAAAATTCGACACTTTGAAGGAGAATATTAGTACTACACCAGTATTAGCACTGCCTAATCTTCAACATCCTTTCGATATCAAGACGGATGCCAATGGATATTCTATGGGTGCAATATTGATGCAATATTGTAAGCCTATCTATTACCACTCTGAGACTTTTAACCAAGCTATTGTTAACTATCCTACATATGATAAAGAGTTGTATGCATTAGTTCAAAGCGTATTTACATGGAAGCACTACTTGTTAGGGAAGGAAACCATCATACATATAGATCACCAACCCTTACAATATTTTCAAGCATAGACCAAACTGCAACAATCTCGACACTACAGATGGATGGGTTTTCTACAACAATTTCATTTGGTAATAAAGTACAAGAAGAGTATAGGTAACAAGGTAGCCAATATTCTTTCTAGACCTCCTATTGTTGCTTCTATTATTTTGAAGAATACTTCTTTATATCATGATAGCTATGTAGAGAAATATGCCATCGATGAAGATTTTAAAGAAGTATATGAGAAGCTAACCCATGGTGCACAGGTAGAGAACTATTGTCTGCAAGGAATATTACTTTATCATCTTGGAAAGCTATGTATTCCTACAAGTGAACAAGTCCATGTAATATGAGAAGCTCATACTTAGCTTGTGTCTGGGAATTTTGGGGTAGGAAAAACTATGGATCATTTGCAGAGGTTTTCTTATTGGCCTCAAAAAGAAATTGTAACTAAATATGTAAAGGGGTGTGTGATGTGTTCTACTTGTAATCCCACTAATAGAAAATTAGGGCTGTACTCACCACTTCATGTTCCATCCCATCCATGGGAAAGAATTTCCATGGATTTTGTAGGGGGTTTACCAATGACCAAAGGGGGTCATGACTATTTGTATGTTGTAGAGGATAGGTTCAACAAGATGTGTATCTTAATGCCATGTAAAAGGCAGATCACTGCTGAGCAGACTTCTAATCTCTTCTTTCAGTATGTTTGGGTTCAATTTGGGTTACCCACATCCATTGTCTCAGATCGAGATACTTGATTCCTAGGGGATTTTTGGACTAGCTTGTGGAGAATGATGGAAACCAAATTGAAGAGGATCATTTCTTTCCTTCCACAGACTGATGGACTGACATAGGTGGTAAACAGAATAGTAGTACTTTTTCTTCGAGGCTACTGCAACAAGCATCCTAAGTTATGGGATGAACATATACCCTATGTACAACATGCTTATAACCGAGCTTTACATTCATCCACTCAAATTTCACCTTTTGAGACATGTTTTGGGTACCTACCAAAGGTTCCTTTGGACTTGATGTATGGGAGAGATGTCGATGTGAATGAAGAACAAACAAAGGATAGATCCCGCAAGTTCATCCAAAGGATCCATCAAATACACCAGGTAGTCAAGGAACAATTGGAGAAGAGTCAAGCACAATATAAAGCTTGACATGACAAGCACATGGTTGATCATTAGTTCCAGGTTGGAGACCGGGTATGGCTTCACATCAACAAGGAACGATTGAAAGGTGAATACAAGAAACTTAAGCCTATCTAATATGGACCCTTCACTATCTTGGAGAAAAGAGGCACTAATGCTTTTAATTTAGATCTTCCACCGTATATGTAGATTTACTCCATTGTGAACGTAGAGAACTTGAAAATTTTTTAGCCTCCCATGATCATGGATCAAGATGAGGAAGTTTCAATACCTTCAGTTGATGAGTTTTCACCTGAGTACTTGGATGAGTTACATGAATATATCATCCTGGACAAAAGGATGAGGACTTCATGCAGGGGTGATGTTGACTATCTTTGAGTAGGATTAAAGGGAAGACATCCAAGTAGGGCAAAGTGGATTGAGAAGGACAAAGTGAGGGGACTCTTCCCTCACTTACCTATTGATTGATGAAAGATTTTAGTGGTCCAAAAAGCTATCAGTGGGAAGGTATGGTCCAAAAAGGATCCAACGAAGGCTAAGAACAACTCAGAATGCTCAAAATGGCTTCAGTAGACCGAGAAAGGGAAAAAATTAAAAGTTCCCAAAACTCAATGAAAATGGAATGATCACGAAGAGCGCGTCACAGGATTTCTAATGACACAAATGACTCATGAAACAAAGTTACAGATCGAAAGATATTTGCGATCAAAGTTTTGGTCAACCTAGCCTAGTCAACAGGGATGAGTCAACATCCATACTACTGATGTCAACATCAGTATGGATGACATCATCATCCTTACATCATATGTGGCAAGCACAGAGGGCGACATGTGTCATGATGACGTGGAAACACGAGAGGCTATCACGTGTCACTCTTTTTTGTAATTTTTGGGCTGACATATGGACCAATGAAAAGTTGCCACATGTCAGTCCATATAGGACACGTGGCATCCGTACACTACGTGGTAGGCTGACGTGGCATCCATACAGTACATGGAAGGATGACATGGCATTTGTACACATGTGACAGGTTGATGTGGCAGGCTGACTGTGCAAGTGAGGTGACATGGGCCAATGATTGGTTACCATGTGGCCTAGTCATGGGTTGCCACATGGCAGTGGGAAAATTCCCAATGACGCTCAACAACCCAAATTTTGAAAAAAAAATTATATTAAAAAAACCTGCCAAATATGGCGACGGTTCCACCATATATGGTGGCATATTCCAAACCACCCGCCATTTTAGTAGCCACCCACCAAACTTGGCAAGCCCTCCAAAAATTTGTTATAACTATGTGTTAAAAGTGGAGTCTAGGGGATTCGATCCTGGGACCTTTGCCAACCTACATCCTTAAAATAACCCCACTAACCAATGCGCCAACCACTTCATTTATTCCTAACCTCCCACAAAATATTATTTAAAGGGGGCTCCACCAGTGTACAAGAGGGGAGGAGAACCAAGGGCGTTCCCATACAGATTTTCACATGGATTTTGAGATAGGGCATGCATTTTGAGATTTTTCCCAGTCATTTATTGCAGAGGCAAGGTAGGGAAACCAAGGTAGGGATGTCTCTTGGGCCTGAAAGTGGCAGACTCATTTTGAGGCGTGGAGATAGTCATTTTTAGGTAATTCGACACCAAGAACGTAGTGGTGATGTCAATTTTCTAATCTGAGAAAATATTCTGTAGCTTAGCTCTAGAATGAGGTATACTTATGTATTTTGCCCAATTCCTTTGTGGAGTTAATAAAATGACCTACCCATTTGAGAGCAGGACCCAAAGACGTAGTCCACTAGGGAAGAACTCTGTTATCAAGTTCTTTGCGTTCATATTGCATGCTTATGTCTCTTTCCTTTTTATATTTTCCTTCTTTATGGTGTACTTTAAGTTATGCTCATTTAATACAATTCTTTAATAAGTCACCGGACAAAAAGATCCTAGATTAACATGCGACACATTACACAAGTGTAGAAATTTGATGTGTAACAAGAGGCTATTTGTTCTTCATAGTGGTTTTATTCGGCTATCTAAAGTCAATACACAACCTCAATGTTCCATCCTTATTTTTAACAAAGAGTATTGGTGCACCCCAAGTTGAAACACTTGGGCATATGTACCCTTTATTCAACAATTCTTCCAACCACATTTGTAATTCTTTAATTCTAGTGTACTCATTCTGTAAGGATTTTTTGATAATGGGGCAGCTCTTGGTACTAAATCAATAGAGAAATATATCTCCCTCTTTGGTAATAATCTTGGTATTTCTTGGAATAGATCTTCAAATTCTTGCAATATTGAAAAGTCTTCAAGGCTTGTTCATTTGGTATTTCCTGGCTCCTCCACATGAGTTGCATATAATTAAAAACCCCTCCTAAAACATCTCTTTAGTTGTAAGGTTGAAATATCCCTTATAGAAATGGGTCTTGGAATTCCTTTCAGATTGCTATGCTTTCCATATTCATCAAGACATGTAAATGTATTGTTATGAAAATCTAGGACAACATGATGCTTGTCCAACCAATCCATTCTGATGAGGATATCATAAGATCCTAATGAGATGATATTCAGATCAATGTTAGTACTCACTCCATTTATATTTATTGGACAACCTCTAACAATCTCATTTATCCTTCTTTTGGTTCCAGTGGCTAGTTGAACCAAAATTGATTTTTTCATATTACTTTCCTCCAAATGTTATATTTCCACTATTTTAAGATCAATGTAAAAATGGATTTCTCCTGAATTAATGAAAATAACAATAGGCTGATTAATTATCTTACCTTCTACTTTGATCATATTGGATTGGTATTCTACTTATCAATCTTCTAAGGATGCATATATTCTTGGAATATTTTTGGCCATGTATTTTATTGTAGTCACCTCTTAGATGTTGTACATGGTCTTGATTTTGTATTCTCTATGAGGGAAATCCTTATACATGTGATCTTATTTGCATCCCCAACATTGGATTGGTGGTATTCCCCCTTTTCCCAAAGAATATTCCTTCTTGGATTCATTCTTAGCATACTTCTCTTGTTGATTTTTATTCAAACTGTCTCTCTTGAAAGAAGGTTTGAATCCCTTCATCCTCTGATAAGATTTCTCTTTTTTCTTAGCGCTCCAATAATTCTGCAAATATTCTCTTCCCTTGCCTTGCTCATACATGTACTTCTCCTTTCTCATGGTCTTTGTCAAAGTTCTGGGATCATCATATTAAATAGTTTGTTTATAAAATAATGGAAATCCACTCAAAAACCTCTATATCTTCACCTTCTCATCCTTGATAAACCCTACATACTTAAGAAATAGCAAGAATTTATTTTCATATTCTCCCATGGTCATGATTCCGAACCGGATTTCAAAGAATGCTTACATCTTTTTGTCATAGAAGTGTTCTGAAAGATACTCCTTCTGGAAATATCACTTGAAATGCTTCTGAGTGATCCTACTCTCATTAATGTGCTCAACTTGCTTTAGTTTATCCCACCACATAGCATATTTTCCATGCAAATGGTATGTGGTAATCCTAGCTTCTATATTAGAGTAGTAGTGGTGAAACTAAAAGTACTTCTTGATCCCAAGAAACCATGCTTCAACATCATCTTCCATTCTCTTTCACCACCAAATGATGGTGGATTAAGTTTCCTCAACTATCCTTGCAAAATTTCCAATTCATGTCTTCTTCTTTGATGCCTAATAGGAGACACTTCTAGACTGCTTATGGCGTCTTCAGACACATAAAATTTCCTTACTGAGTGAGTGATGTCTATGAGTTCTTCTAGAACTTCTTGAATGATCTGCTCTTCTGTAGTTATCTCCTCTTTCATGATTTTTTCCTTGTTCATCCCATCTTGAGTTTGATCCATTCTGTGATTTCCTTTGCAACTGATTTAGGCTTTGCATCATTTGAGCATTTATTTGATTTTTTTCTCTCATCATCTTCTCATTGTCTGGTTTGTAGCTTTGTACTTTTATTCTCAAGCTTCTCATAGTATATATTAATGCTTCTGGATATGCTATGCTCATGTTTCCATTTGATTCTATCTCTACATTACCACCACTGATATTTTGACCTTTGACATCTCTCTCACGATTGAAGGCTCCCTCCCCTTCCTCAATGTCTCAAATTTGCATTCCTAGTTTGAACTGATATGTTTATATAACCTAATTCTACAAAATATTCAACCAACCATTTTTTTTAGAATTATGCATATTATAGAAATTTTGTCAATTAATTCTATAGGTCAATTGTAAAAATTAATGCTACAGGTCCCAAAAGTTTCATCTTAATCTATTTTAATCTTCTCCTTTTATGGAAAAAATAAGAAAATGGCTCCAAACATTTTTTTTTGACTAATGGAAAATATTTCCTACATGGAAATATGTTGACGTGGTTGATGAACTTGCAATGATGTGGCACTGACATGGAATCATCTATTGGGCCACCGGCCCATTGCATTCAAATTCCATACTCATGTTCTTGACTTGGGTCCAGTTCAACCACCGGGTCACCAACCCACCAGGCTCAACTTCTGTGTAACCCTTACCAACAAATCTGATCTAGTCTACTGACCCACCATCCCACTAGGTCACCGGGCACCTTGCACAAGTATTCTATCCACCCCCCTCGATTGAATCTCATATGATCGAACCACTGAGCCATTGGGCACCCTGTGCAAGTATTCTATCCAAATTCCTTGATTGACTCTGATCTGATCCGACCACCAACCCACCAAACCATTGGGAACCCTGCACAAGTATTCTATCTAGCTTCTTCAATCAACTATGGTTTGATCCGACCACTAACCCATAGGTCCACCGGGGTGCTGGCCCACCAGGCACCCCATGTAACCTCCATCTGACTCCCTTTTAGTGAACCCCGATCCAATGAACATGCTTTTCTCAAGTGTCTCAACTCCCAAAAGTTACATTAGAAAAAAATGCCTCAGGGTTCCATGGATCTTTGTGCTTCATGCACAAGTGATAAAGGGTTCCATTTTTCTTATAAATCATTCACTTGAAAACTTCCCCATGCATGTGGGATAAATAATATAATGCTCAACATAGATCAATGACTCTGTATCCATGCGATGAAAAAATCAACAGGTGTTGTGCGCTATCACTCCATGAGGAAGATCTTGTTGGTTGTGGATCCTGATTATATTCCTAATTCATATGAAGGTCAAAGAGACTATAGGATACACAATTCAAATATTGTAATTTCATATTCAATCTGGACCATTCATTATAAGGTCGCATATCTAACGATATAATTTATGTTAGGATTTTTTTCCCTAGAAGGAAACCCTCTTTTATGAGGAATTGTATTGTGGGTGTGTGATAAGTAGAGTGAATATTGTATTATGGGAGAGGAGACTGTGAGAGAAAGAAGAGGAAGTTACAGTGGATGTGTTGTAGGTTGTATCCCTTCATTTGTTGGATAATAATAAAGGAAGGACCTGGAAATTTCTCTAGTGGACATAGCCCACATTGGTTGAATCACGTATATTTGTGTCTTTATTGTATTATGTATCTTTTGTGTTTATTTCCACATTTATTTTATTTTATTTCTCTTTGATCCTATTTTTCTAACAACTGGCATCAAAGCTAAAGGTAAGTCATAGGAAAAGAGGATTTCTGGTTCAAGTGGGAGAAATGGAGGAAGATGGAAAGTTTAGGGTCGAGAAATTTAACGGCCAAAACTACCAGCTATGGAAGATACAAATGGGAGATTATTTATATCATAAGGATCTATTCCTACCATTGGGTGAAACATAAAATAAGTCGACGACCATGAAGGACAAAGAATGGGGAGTTCTTGACAAAAAGGAACTAGGAATGATATGGTTTTTCTTGGCAGCATCAGAGGCTTTCAATATTTCAAAAGAAAAAATGATGGAGGATCTGATGAAGGCACTTGCTAGACTATATGAAAAACTCTCGACCTCCAACAAGGTAATTCTAATGAAACAATTTTTTAATATGAAGATGTTAGAAGGTGGGTCTATTGTAGATCATCTAAATGAATTTAATACAGTTACCAATAAGCTAAGTTATGTAAAATTGAGCTTTGATGATGAGGTTAGGGCTCTTCTAATCTTGTTCTCATTGCCAGAAAGATGGAATGGTTTGTTCATGGTTGTAAGTAACTCTGTCTCTAGTCCAAACACTTTGAAATTTGATGATGTTATTGGTGCTATCCTTAGCGAGGAAATGTGATGGAAAACCATAGGTGAAACATTAGGTAATGTGTTGACCATGGAGAATAGAGGAAGATAAAAGGAAAGAGGAAATATTCCATGGAACCGTGGGAATTCTAGGAAGGGTAGATCCAAATCCAGACTAGGAAAGATAGAGTGTTGGAATTGTAGGAAGAAAGGACATCTGAAGAAATACTACAGAGCTCCAAATAAACAAAGAGATGAACAACAAGAGAACAATCAGGAATCAGGAAGCAAATGTAATAGGTGATGTGTTACAAGATGCTTTGTTTCTTTCTTTATATAATACTACTGAGTCTTGGATAGTATATTTAGGGGATTCATTTCATGCCACACCCCATAGGAAATATTTTCAAGATTATGTTCAAGGTAATTTTAGACAGGTTTATTTGGGTGATGATGAACCATGTCAAATTGTTGGAATGGGTAAGGTAAAAATAAATAAAAATAATGGGAACCAATGGTTACTGAAAGAGGCAAGACATATACCAAATCTGAGAAGAAATCTAATTTCAACAGGGTAGTTGGAAAGTGAAGGTTGTATATCTATATTTACAGATAAGGCGTGGAAGGTCACTAAAGCATCACTGGTAATGGAAAAAGAAGAGAAGGTAGGTACAATTTATTTATGTATTGTTAATGTTGACTCTTCTATCGCTTTAGCTTCAACAATAGTGGATACAACATTGTGGAATCATAAGCTTGGACACATGAGTGAGAAGGGGATGCAGATACTTCACAAAAGGAATTTGTTTCCATATCTTAAACAAGTTGATTTGGATTTATGTGACCACTATATTTATGGAAAATAAAAGAGAGTCAGATTTATCAAAGTCAGAAAATAAAAGAAGAGTGAAAAGTTGTAGCTTGTGCATACATATGTATGTGGACCAACTCATGTATCATCTCTTGGTGTCTCTCGTTATTATGTTACTTTTATTAATGATACAACAAACAAAAAATGAGTTTATTGCATTCGACAAAAATCTGATGTTTTTGATACTTTTAAGAAATGGAAAGCTTTGGTTGAAAATGAGACAAGAAAGAGGTTGAAGTGTCTCGGATCAAAAAATGGAGGTGAACAATGCAACAAGGAGTTTTATAATTGTTGTTCATGCCATGGGATTTGTAGAGAAAAAATAGTTCCAGGAACACCACAAGAAAATGGTCTGTCAGAAAGGATGGAAAGGATAATCATGGAACAATGAGAGACAAGAAAAATCGCAAATTCGCATTGTCCCATAGTCCATCAGGTATAGCATTAGTGGAGTTGTTGTGATGAGTCTCCAAGTGGGAGATTGTTGGTTGTGGAGTCTGATTATATTCCTAATTCACATGTAGGTCAAAGAGACTGTAGGATACACAATTCTTGGCCCTCCCGACCTTGAGGGGGCCGAAATGTTTTATTTATGCAATTCAAATATTGTAATTTTGTATTCAATCAGGACTGCTCATTATAAGGCCACATATCTAACCGTAGAATTTATGTTAGGATTTTTTTCCATAGAAGGCAACCCTCTTTTATGAAGAATTGTATTGTGGCTGTGTGAGAAGTGGAGTGAATATTTTATTCCGGGAGAGGAGACTATGAGAGAAAGAAGAGGAAGTTACAACAAATGTGTTGTAAGTTGCATCTCTTCATTTGCTGGATAATAATAAAGGAAGGACCTGGAAATTTCTGTGGTGGATGTATCCCACATTGGGTGAACCATGTATAACTCAAAGTCATTACCTTAGCCTATGTATAAATCATATCAATCGTGAGATGCATAAAAAATTGGTTGAAGAGGACTTCCTTGAGTAATGAGTGAACTAATCATTACATTATTTAAGAGGAGCTTCCTTGTGTGTATTCTAGGAGTATAAGGAAACCTCCACAGAGAACCCGAAGGGAGGCACCTTGACCAGGGATTGTAGGTGAGGAGAGATGAATTCTAGTTTCGGTACATACTTGTATTTGGCCCATAAATCGCCTTTCATCCCATTGGAGAAATATTTCAATCAATTTCTTTATTGTATTGTTCATCTTTTGTGTTTTATTTCCGCACTTGTTTTATTTTTATTGATCTACAATCCTGTTTTTCTAAAAGATATATTGATTATGATTCCCAATTAGAGAAAGAGAGGGATTTATGGAAATCCAGGGTCATGAGGAATTTCCTAAGCATGGTTTCTAGGGCAGAAGGGCAGTGTTTACACGAAACTTCACCTCCGACACTGTCCAATTTAATTAATTAATTTAAAAGAAAACTTCAATAATTTCTGCTATGTCATGTAGTAGGCCCCTTCAAAGGCCCAGTTTTGTAAACCAACAACTATGATACCACTTTGTAATAGA
The DNA here is from genome assembly GCA_000966675.3 of Picea glauca. Taxonomy (NCBI): domain Eukaryota; kingdom Viridiplantae; phylum Streptophyta; class Pinopsida; order Pinales; family Pinaceae; genus Picea; species Picea glauca. Next base: position 584,613 of record JZKD02S1673702.1, on the reverse strand, counting down.
CCCAGATCAACAAACCCAAAATGACTTGCTCTATGCTCTAATTTGAGTTGTACCCATTGCCCGAGTACCCCTAAATTCACCCTCTTGGGCTGATTTGAATTTCTGATACCAATTAATTAATAAAAAATCATGAAAGAAACACATGCAATAATTCAAGATTCATGATACCATAAAATAAACGAACCATATTCCATGCACAACAATAACTAGTAAGAAATCACATTGTAAATACATATCTCAAACATAATAATCAATACACAATGGAAATGAATATACAAGAAAATAAAACACATGATAGAGAGCACTTATCTTTAATAAAAACAATCACCAACTGGATTCCCAAGGAACTTCCACCCAACCTTAAACACCGTTGTTTCAAGTCTCAACAATAGGTCACCCCCGTGCTAGGGCTATGAATCCATAAGGATGGGTTGCAGAGCAACACACAACCTCCCAAACCAGTCAACACTCGATCTCTCACAGGTTTCTCAACACAAAATAATCCAAAGTACACTAGCTCTCTTCTCTCCACCCAAAGACAATGAACCCCCTTCATTGCCACGTATTCCCTCAAGATATCCACTTCTTTCCAAGGCTCCAATGCATCTAGTCAAGAATATCCATGATGGGACTCTCATGATTCACAACTATGTACATGGTTTAGCAATGTCAGTCTATCTCATACATACATACACCAATTCATGGTTGGATTACACCAGTAATTACTTACAATCAATAAATAAATAATTCCTCTCCTCAACAATTGTTTCCCATGTCCCAACTAATAGACAAAATGAAACAATAAGGAATAATGAATGATGAATCCAATGATGGGAAACAATGAATGAAGAACCCACAAACATCCCAATAGAGGGGTTTATATATTTACATGAAAAATCATGAACCACATCGGCTTTTCCCCAAGAAGCTCATGTAACCACTTCTTTCTCTCTAAAATTCCAAGGTGGGTAAAATAAAAAAATTTAAAATGTAAAGGCTTAGCCTCTTTTACCCCCTCTCTTGTGGAATCATAGCCCCCTATAACTCTTGTACTTGTATTTATTGCATCCAACATTGTATTTTATTATTTTCAATGTTCAAAGTATTACATTTCCTAGGCAACCTGGCCTTTCATAAAAAAAATATACATTATTAATTTGGGGACTCAAATCCAGGGTATTACACACCTAGTCCCCAAAACGCTAATGGGGAAGGTCCACCACCAGGAGGGTCAAAAGAGTCCACGGGCTTCTGGCCACACTCAAAAACAATAGGAGTTGGACACATCTACACCAGAGAACTTATGAAATAGAAAATGAACTCACCAGACCAGATACCACTTCTACATGAAGACCTCATTTAAGACTACAATCCCACCATACTAACACTTGATTTCCCACCCCTAGGAATAACCCTTTGATCAAAATAGGTCTAAGACAAATATCATGGCCTAATGCAAATACCATAGAAAAAATAAACTGAAAAATAGAGCCACGAAAACCAGTAGTACCTCAAGAGATTCAATGTCGAGGTTGAGTGGTCTCTTTCTGAGGGATATTTGTGAAGAGCCACTATCCATCCAAACCCTCATGTTTTTTCATTGCCTGAATGGATTTCCCCCCTCCAAATTAGGCTTCCCATCTTGGCTAGACAAAAATTCATCCACCTTGACACCTTGACACTCTTGCTCGAGAGAAAACAACCACATGAGGAACCAAAGGAGAGACTAAGGGAGGGTTATTCTACCTGAAGAGGCTTGAAAACTTTGGCAAGGAGAAAAAACTCCAGGAGTTACCCACATAGATAGAAGAATCCTTAATGAGACCAAAGATAAAATCACATAGAGAAACAATACCCCTAGATCATCCTTCCTTTGGTTATAACATACATCCTCTATTGTGATCATGATCATCCACTCAAAACAATAATCATTCACCTTGATGATTCTAGTTAGGGTGTGTTCCGTTCCCTTCATGATTACCATTACTTTGTAGCACCATCCTCCCATAATCTTCGTACCTTTAGTACACCCTGGTTTGGAGCCCTTCCATCATTTGTGTGCGAGGGTAGACAATGTTGTACCACCTTCCATTATCTCTTTGTTCAAAATATTTACTCCAACCATCACCTAACATCACATCGTATCAAGGTTGAGGGAGGTGGCGGTTGGGCTCACCATGTGTGAGGCATAGCCCCCCCTGTCATCACCCCATATGGTTGATGATTTATGAAATATTATTTATAATATTAATTTTATTAATTGTAAAATTGTAAAAAAAATCGTTTATGAAATATTATTTTCATAAAAAAAATTGTTAATTTAAAATTTGTGTTTAAAACGTTTATGTAAAAATATAACAATATATATTTTTAATTAATAATATTAATATGATAATGATATTATTGTCAAAATTTTATATTTCTATACTAATATAATAAATGATGATATTAGTGTCATGGTTTATATTTATTCCACAGTGGGAAAACCTATCATAACTCGGTTGTCAACCAACAGTGGGGATAGCCATCACTAGTTGTTATCCATGAATGCAAGTTGAATCATCACCATTATTCAAGGAAATCCAGACCACTTGGAATAACTTGTTGGTGGTCCATAAGGGGGTAGACTTTCACTCTTTCTAGATGCCTCTAGGTCTTGGGATGTTAACCTATTTATATTTCTATGTTAACATCATTAAAAATATTAATGCCAAAATTTTATATTTCTATACTAACATTGTTAATGGTATTAATAACATTGTTAGTGGTATTAATGTCAATCCTTTAATAGAAATTTAAGCATTGACATTACTCATGTTTAGAGTTAATTTAATCTTATCTATGGATTTTAGATGGATAAAGTTATATGCATAGTTAATGTGATGATTTTATAGCTAATACCATTTTAATATAGTTTAAGGAGTTGTCACAAATGTTAATGGGAATTTGGTTAGTTATTTGCTAGAAATTATTTGGTTTGAATCACCCTTTGTTAATCACACTAGTATACGCTAACGAGTTTATTAGGATGTCATTTACGAATATGGGGAAACATCCCTTGCAAGGTTTTCCTTAAAAAGACAACATGTTTTAATACAAAATACAAACCCACCACGATTTATGTTCTACCATTGATTACATCATATTTTGATTAAAATTCATATTAAACCCAAAACCCCATAAAGGTACCACAATTGAAAGTAACATGTAAGTATAACATTTTCTTGAAAATTCCACCGGAGTAGGGGAGAAATTGTGGTGCGGAAAAGAATGAGAGGATACTAGAAAATTAAGATACAATAAAGAGGTAATTAGACCTAATCTAAAATATCAAATGTATATTTCTCTTAGATTCATTGCTAAAATAAGATCAAACTCTTGACATGAGCTCGAGAGTGAAAAAGGACATTGGATAATTCATAAAACTTCGTAGGATGAAAGAATTTGTCCTCTTTGTGATAGTAAGAAGGTGGATGATCCGGATTTTATGAGCAGACTGAAATGACTATAGATTATTAGTAGGTGCTTAACGCAAAATAACAAAGATACGGTAAAACTGGTTTTCTATTCAATAAGGAAATAAGCTGAAACTGTAAAATGCAGCAGAAACAAGCTGGTTGAAATGGTGGCAGCTTATCTCTAAGAAGAGATGTGATGGTTGTGCTCATTTGCAAGAAGATGATTACAATGAGGCTCTGAAGGAATTTTTATAATAAACAAGAATGCAAAAAACCCTAGACATCCAAAAACCTAACCCTAGGAGATGAAGCACCAAAATTCATGTGGGCCCCGTTTGGGTAAGTTAGTACATCAACTTACTAGGGTTGTAACTTTTGCATACTATCTCTGTTTTAGGCGCATGATATCCCGTTGGAAAGGAATTGTTGAGGAGATTAATTTTGAGGTCTCAATAATGCCTTGGGATATCATTGAGAATCTTGATCCCGAAAAGCCTTCATTTATGCCCTCAAAATGGCCTCGAAAATTAAAACTGCTAAAAATAGTAAATTGCCAAAATTGCCAGAAAACTGTTTTGAGCCAGTTGGAAAAGGTGGGTGGCCACCGATATCCACCTGGATCAATCCTCCCTCATTAGGAAG
>JZKD02S1673702.1:561277-573250 GCA_000966675.3 Picea glauca | reverse complement strand
TTTTTGTCATGGTTTTTTCACATAGTTACAACACTAAGTGGTGATTTTGGATTTTGAGATAAACCTAACATCTTTTATATTTTCTCCAAAGTTATTTTCATTACTCAGAAGTTGTAGCAGGTTTATCAGAGGTTTTCAAGGCTTCTTGCATGGTTTTAGAATCTGTTGAGTTCATTTTGTTCAAACATGCTGCTACAGGAAAGTTTGCAACCCTGGACTCACTAGCATTGTGAACTGGTAATTTGGGACAATTTGTAGCAATTAGCACACAACATAGTATTTTTAATCATAACTTTCAAATCATGATTTGGGTTCTCCTGAAATTTGGTGTGGAGTAAAAACATGATGTGTTTGACTTGTGAAAAAAACATCAGCCTGACCCAATTTTTATTTTTTTAGAAAAGATAAAAACATCACCTACATGAAAGATCACATTGCGCGTTGTCAAAGGCACTGCGAACTCTAACAGTTTGATAAATCCTCCTTGTTTGGAGGTTGCCACCTATCAAGGAGAGTTCAAATGAATTCTCAAAGATCAGTTAGATTCTAAAGGACACCTTCACCTAATATTTGTCTCCATTAAAACCTCATATAGTGAGTTGGCAACAGATTTATTAACGACTTCCAACAACTTCCTAAAATTTAACAGTTTGTTGGATTTTTGTCTCTTTGATTGTTGCCACCTATCTCCAAGGCCCAGAATCTAATGAAAGAGATGGGATTTGAAATCCTAATAATATTTTGTATGTTATTTCATATTTAATGGAGGAGAGAGGGTTGAGTTCATGACTAGAGAGAAATTGAGAGAGCCGCAGGGGAAGTTTATCTATGTATTTATAAGCCTGAGGGCATGTGCTATAGGCATTTTATTGCCATTAGAGATTCATGAAAGTTGTGATACCAGACTTATTTTCTCTTGTTTACATTATTTCTTATCATCTTGCTTGATTAATATTTACATACTTTAAAGATCAAAAGTTGTCTTTGGTTAATGGATTGATGAGTTGCAATGGATTTGTGGTAATTTCCTATTAATCATTGATTATTGTTCAAGAAATCTTTTATGTATATTTTAGAAAGATATATGTTAAATGGATACTCTTATTTTTGTTCACCATCTATTATTATACCCATCCTTGCATAATCCTTTTGTCTGGTAGGCAGCCTGATTTCCTTTGATCTGTAGAATGTTATGACTCCATGCCCAATAGAATGCATTTGCAAGTAGTCTGATGCCATCCCTTTTACTCTTCTCTAAGTCTCTTGTTTATCCACCAAGTATAACTTGTTTTAATCATATAAATCAAATGGGTATTAGGTTTACATCTACATTAGTCTAGGTGTGACTTCTAGTGCTAACAATATCCAAAGCAAGTATGAAAAGTCATAACATACAATATTGCAATGAACACAAAATTGGAGGGCAAGAGAAATCTTCTATTAACAACAAATATCAAAGTTAGTTACAACTTGACTCACTTTTGGCACTGATTTAGAGCCAACTGCCTAGGTTCCTCCATAGATCCTTCAAGCATCTACTCAGTGATGGGGCTCTTCCTTGGATAGCCCAATAAGGATAAGGAGACACCTTATGACTATATAAGAAGGAAGAAACACTGGAAAAGGATTTTCTAGGTTGGCAAATGCTACTCAGAGGATACAAGGAATAGGGAAGCTTGTTAGATCTCAACAACATAACCTTGTGCCAAAACACTTCACCTCATTATATCCCTTAATGGTTCTTTTATTCCTTCCCCAAAGGGTTATGGATGTTGATATATATTTTGTATGGGAATGGGGATGTTGGTAAATGAGCCCAACTGAAAAACCTTCCGGAAAACTTGGAAATATTTTATTTTTCATTATTTTTTAGGGAATTCGTGGGTGTTACAATGACAAGTCACTGATGTCTATGCTTTGCAATAAAGGATACCACATATATGTGAAAAATACATGTTTTTTATATGATTTGCATTAGGCAAGTTGGGAATTTGTCTAGAAAGCCAAGGGAAAGGGTTAGGCCATGGCACAAATGCATAGGTGTGGATTTTTTTTCTATAACAGATTCCCCCTAATGTGTAAGGTTAGAAGGGAAAAATAATGGCCGAAATACATTATATACTCTGAGAGGCGATGATGCATTGAAGTAAACCCATGAAGGTTCCTAAACAACTGATCCAAGAACAACAACCATCATCAGAGATCAAGTAAGATGATTCTCTTCCCAAGTCAAGCATACCCATGCTCATGAGTGATACAAACATGGACGACAAATCAATTATATTGTGGACCAATGACATATGTGTAATATAGCTATAGTCGATGGCCAAAAACATTACATAATGGAACCATGTCATATAAATTAAGTATCAAGCATGGCCATGGAAAATACACAGTGGATCCATGTCAAAGTAGATCATAGCCATGAATAGACACACAGTGGAACTATGTATCAATATCAAGAACAAAGGATATATAGGGAAAGAACAAGTTGATCCTCTACAAGTACCAATCTATGTGAGGTGGCACTATATGGGTCGGGAAGGATCACAAAATACATGGTGCTCATACTTCACCTGAGGTCTTCACAACGATCCATCGTGGTAGATTTTTATGCTACATAAATAGATGAGTCGAAGTCAAACATAATGAGACATCTTTTGATTACTAGTCATTGATGTATATCGTTAAAAAATGTGAGACAACCCAATGATGATGATAACGGGTGTCAAGGTACCATGGTACAATCTAACAAGTGTGAATAAATGAGTTGATTTCAAACACTTCGTAGAATCTATCGATCATGGGAAATTGATGTATTCCCACTATCAATAGTGAGGCAGTCTACCACTGATGATTGCAATCCCCAAGGTGCCAAACACAACTCTAAATCCCTATCCCAAAGCAAGATGTGTTGAATTCGATGGGAAGAGTTTCATTGGAAGGAAAGCATTAAGGCACCCTTCATCATCCAACATGAGGGGTGGAGAAAGGAAAAATATTTGGAAGAAATAGGATGAAGAGATAGATACCTATGATGATGAGATTAACTTGACTGACTTGGGAATGCTGACTTGCAAGGTCAGAAACTAACTACAAAATGGTCAACTTAGGTTGAAAATTTCCTTTGAACAAAAGCACAACACATTATGCGACTTAGGAAAAATGGACTATAAACTGGGATACATTTGTGATACAGGAGGCATAAAAAAAAACTCCATATGGTTGGAAGAATAACCAACCGGGGGAGATAAAACTCAAAAGGGAGACCATAATTCTTCCAACACAAGAGATAGACACTTTCCTCCCTTTTTCTTTTTTTTTGTCTTTTTCATATTATAAAATCCTGAAAAATAATAAAAGAGTGTTATAATACAGTGGAGGAAACGAGTTTCATGAGAAATAAAACTAGTTCCAAATCACAAGGAACATACCTATGCTCAATGCAATGAAAGAATGTGCAGGATAAGGACACTCAGGGAATGTTTCCTCCAGGAATAAGGTGTCGAGTCGCAAAGTCATAAATTACAAGGCTAGGAACTAATAGCAATGCATAAGCAATTGGTTCAACAAAAACATGTTGACACTGACATTAGGCCTAAAAGCACGAGTGATCAATATGAAATGCAATTACAACTCAAATTTAGGAAGTAAACCTCCCATGGTGGTCTTTTTCATAAGTTTATTCTCCGGGTCCTGAAAAAGAGTAAAATAATACCAAGGATAACTCTTCTAGTCAATGTTTGACTAGAGTATTCTTTTTTTGTAAATAGTCTGTTCGGTTTGGAAAAGGCTTAAAATTATACCAAAAATATGTCCTTTCAAATATATTTTACGAATGTGAAAGAAACAAGGTCACTCAACAATCTTTTCATGTTTAAGGAATCTAAAAAGAGCTTAACTGAAACTCCAGTGACCTTTTTTGTAAGTTTAGTCTCCCGAGCCCAAAAAAGTGTAAAACAAAATTGAAGAGAAATCTACCAGGTTCAAGCCAAGGGTTTCATTGGTAACCAACCAGTAAATCTTCCAGTTCTGGAGGAGGTTTAAGATCCATAATCATAGCTTCAAGGATGGCCTCATCTGAAGGCAACTCAAAATCCAAGAAATTGGGGCTCGACAGCTCACAAATACCAAGGAAAGATCAGACTCAGGAGAAAATGATAGATTACTTGGGACAATAGGGGGAAGCAAGGGATCCCATACCCCTATCGAATAAAACACCTAATCAATTTTTGAGACCTTGTCTTGAGAAGGAGAACATAACTATAAAGGATCCTTCTTAGGATAAATTGAACACTAAGGATAAGATACCACATAATTCAGCCGTGGTGGGGAAGAGTCTACTCGAACACTAGGAACACACAAGGGGGAAGCCTAAGGTAAGGCTGACCTAGGATGGTGATTATCATATGAAAGGTGATCAATAGTGACAATGCTTCCTTTGTGAAGGAAATGAATCACACGAAAGAGCGTAGACACCACATCATTCATTGCATACACATAATCATGCCCAAGAACCAAATTAAAGTCTAAAGGTCCTGACACCACTAACAGATCGAATAGGACAGTCTTCCCACCTAACGTGATAGGAAACTAAGAAAAAATCCCCAAAAATTCACTAGTCTTCCATTGAAATCCAACAACTCACTAGTAGATGACACAATCTTGGGAGAACCCAAATCTTTCCAAGTCGAGGATGATAAAAGACCTGTAGAGGATCCTTCATCTACAATAGTTCAAAAAAATCCTAATTTATTAACTCCAACAATTATCTGGAAGTCTAGTATTCCAAATATAAAATAGTATGCAGAACATAAATATTTTAGATAGAAATGGAAGAACAACAATGATATAACCAAAACAATACCAGAATAACACCAGAAAGAGAACCTTGATTAATGATATAAATTTTCAATTGCCTCTTTGAGGGGGAAACCTACAACAAAGCATATTTATATTACAATAATATCCAAGACACGACTTCTCATACCCTCTACTCCTATTTACACTTACTCTGTCTATCCAAAAGAAAAATCTAGAGGAAAATCCTTCTAAAAGAGGAAGCTTCTATTAGATCTTCTTACATTTGACTTATTCTTCCTTATTTCCAGGCCTTATTAATATTGGACTTTATTACATGGAAATATATTATTCTACCTACGTGATGGGTTAGGGAGGTTAGGTCCCTAACATGTCCTCCCCCTTAAAAGCAGCCTTGTGCTAAAGGCTTGAGATGAGGAAATTGTTGCAGAATGGTAGTTGGTTCCCAAGTGGCATATGTTGGAGTTGTATGTTTCCACCGGAATAACACTTACTTTATGGTGCACTGAAAGAGAATATACTCATGCTGGTCCAAAACTTCTTTTGGCTACAACTAGATGGAGCCTCCTTCATCCAACTAGAGAAGGAAGGTTTGAGTTTGACACTTAGTTCCAATCACCTTCTTTAAGCAAGAGACATGAAATATGGGATGGAGCTTAGAATGACTGAGAAAATCTAACTCATAGGCCACCTGTCCCACATGCTTGATAATGGTATAAGGACCATAAAATTTGGGCACCAGTTTCTGACAATGGTTAGCCTTGAGAGAATTTTGCTTATAAGGTTGCAGTCGAAGAAACACCTAGTCTCCTTCAACAAATTGACGTTCAGAGCGACCTTGAGCTACCTGTTGCTTCATGTGATTCTGGGCCATGAACAAATTCTACTGTTGCTTCATGTGATTCTGGGCCATGAACAAATTCTCTTTGAGGGTACAGAGAATAACCTCTCTAATTGTAAGCATTTGGTCAATCGCTTGGACTTTTGAGACACCTAACATGTATGAGAGAACTGGAGGTGTATTTTTTCATATACTACTTCAAAAGGATTCATGCAGGCAGGTAGTTGTATGGTAAGATGTTTTGTACTGCCATTCAACTAGTGGTAACCATTGAGCCCACTAATTTTTCCTTTATGATGAAAAACACCTAAAATATGTTTCCAAACACTTGTTGACAACTTTAGTTTGACCATCAATATAGGGATGATAAGATGTGCTGATATGCAATTGGGTTCCCTATAGCTTGAACAATTCTTACCAAAAATTGCTGGTGAAAGTGGGGTCTCGATCATAAACAATAGAATGAGGCATGCCATGAATCTTGAAGACCCGATCCATTAAAAGTTGAGCCATAGTGAAGGTGGTAAATGGGTGTTGAAGATCACATAAATGAGCATACCTGGAAAGAAGATCAATGACCACCATGATGCTTGATTTATTTACCGATTTAGGTAAGCCCACAATAAAATCCATAGAGATATCCCTCCAAATAGAAAGTGGAATCGAAAGCGGTTGTAGTGTGCTTGGAGATTTGATTGTTTCTCCCTTGTTGTGTTGAAAAACATCACATTCTACCACAAAATTGTGAACGTATTGTTTCATACCATCCCAGAAAAAAGAGCATTTGACCCGGTCATAGGTTTTGGTAAACCTTGAGTGCCTAGTTGTGGGTGTAGCATGAATCTCAAAAAGTACCGTGGATTTAATTTGTGATTGTTTACTTAAATACAAATGACCTTCATAGTGAAACTCAACATTGTGCCAAGAGTACCCTGGGAAACTGGAGAATTGGCTTGAAATTGTTGGATCATTTGCAAAATTTTGGGATCTTGTAGCCATTCTTGGCGAACATCTTGGAGCCAATTTGGTACAATGAAGGAGAGGGAAAAAAGGGACCCTTCATCTTCATATTTTCTTGAAAGTGCATCAACAACCACATTCTCTTTTCCTTTCTTGTAAATGATATCATAATCATTTCCAAAGATCTTAGTCACCCATTTTGGTTGTACTAAGGAGGAAGGGTGTTGTTCCAAAAAATACTTGAGGCTTTGATGATCTGTCTTAATTTGGAAGCGATGCCCCAATAGATAAGGGCGACAAAGATCCAATGCATGTATAATAACCAACATTTCCTTTTCATAGATTGGTTGGCCCAAATATCATTCCGATATTTGTTTGTTGGTAAATGCCAAAGTTCGACCATCTTGCATAAGGAATGCTCCAATTCCTCTCCCAGAAGCATCACATTCCAGGACAAAGGTCTTTGTGAAATCAGAAAAGGCTCGGACTGGAGTGGTGCACATGGTTTCCTTTAAGGTTTGAAAGGCCCGATCATGTACGAGAGTCCAAGTGAAATAATTATTTTTACGGAGAGCAGTGAGAGGTTTCACAATCTTTCCATAATTCTTAACAAACTTGTGATACCTTCCTTGCCAACAATATGACCTAAGTACTCGAATTCTGAGGTGCCAAAAGCACATTTATATTGTTTGAGGAAAATTTGGTGTTGAGAGAGTATATGTATAACTCTATTCACATGATAAATATGGGTTGGCCAAGTTTTACTATAGATGAGGATATCATCAAAGAAAACTAAGACAAAATGACAGAGAAAAGAACGAAAGACATTATTCATGAGGCTTTGGAAAGTGGAGGGAGCATTACACAAGAAAAAGGGCATGACCAAAAAATCATAGTGGCCCTCATGATTTCGAAATGCAATCTTAGGAATGTATGCCTTGTTCATATGCATTTGGTGGTAGCCAGAACAAATATCAAGTTTAGTAAAGAGTTGGGCACCACTCAATTCATACAAGAGGTCATCGATGATAGGGATGGGAAATTTTTCTTTGATGCTAAGTTTGTTGAGGGCGTAGAATTTAGGACACATGTTCCAAGAGCCTTATTTCTTAAGTACCATGACCACAAGAGAACAATAGGGGCTCATACTAGGACGGATAACACCTGTGGTGATAAATTCTTGAACAATTTTCTCAATTTCATTTTTTTGGGAAAAGGGATGATGATAGGGATGAACATTGGGAGAAAGGATTCCAGGGACAAGGGGAATGGAATGATCATGAACACCACAGGAAGGAGGAAGTCCCTAGGGAGTGGAAAAACCAACTTGATGTTTGGAGAGGATGGATTGGAGGTCTCGCAGCACAGACGATGTCTCAGTGGTGTGAATGGCATGGAGTTGTGAAATAATTCCAAAATGACCTTTTTTGAGGAGCTTTTCCATGCGATGGGAACTGATGATATCCAAGGAACCGATGATGATTCCTTGGAACTTATATTTTTGTCCCTCCTACTTGAATTGTATGGTCAATACCTTAAAATCCATGAGAATGGGACCCAGAGTCTTTAGCCATTATGCACCCAACACAATTTCACAACTTCCCATGTCAATAGAAAACATATGATATTTCATGTGGTACTAACCAATTTCGAGACACACATGTTCACAATGCCCCCCACATTTCATGGACCTACCATTGGCAATCGTGATTTGAAAATTATTGACTGTATGGATATAACAATTAATTTCTTGGGAAATGCGACGATGAATAAAGTTATGGGTGATTCCACTATCAACAAGGATGATGACCTTTCGATGCTTAATGTAACCAATTATCTTAAGAGTTTGGGGAGAATATAACCCAGTGACAACATTCAAGGAAATGATCAGTTCAACTTCGGGAGGGTCGAAGGGTGGGGTCATGTTAGTGGGTTCAAGTGACTCGGGCATAGGGTGGCCTCAACATCGTCTTCTAAAACATCCTAGGAGATGGCGATAAAAAAATTTTGTTCCTTACACTTGTGCCCAAGAAAATATTTGTCATCACAATTATAACAAGGGCCTTTGAGTTGGTGTTCATCCATTTCTTCCCTGGTCAATTTTTGGATCCTTAGTGGAGTGGAAGGAGGAGTGGGAGTGACTGGCTTAGGGTGAGGACTAAAGGAGGGTTTTTGAGTTTGATAAGAGACAACCTATTGTTCTTCCTTAACTCTTTTAGTAGATTCCACCTAACCCTGAGGTTGAGCCATTAGGTAGGCAGATTCATCTTGGTGCAGATCATGTTAGTGAAGGATGCAAGCTGGGTAGCAAGGTCCTTTTTGATGGTTTCCATTTTGGCATCTATGGAGGAATGTATGTTTTTATTAGTGGTGGAAAAATTGGCACTGAGTTGCCTCACTTCTTGTTGGGTCTCTGTGAAATTAGAGGACAAGGAATTGAAGCGAGCTTCCAAGTCTTGGCTATAGGTGTGGGCCATGATGAAGAGGGAAAATGAAAAGGGATAGGTGGGACCACACAAAAAATGGGTTATGGGTGAAGTGTATCACAATGATTAGGGCAAAGAGGAGAATCCAATGGGGTAAGGCCCAGATAAGGGTGTTGGAAGGGGGTCAGGTCCATGGGAAAAAAATTTGCTAAAAAATGATAGGTATGATTGCGATAAGGGCGAAGAGAGGAATTCAAGGGGATAGGGCTCAAATAATGGTGCCAACTAGATCCAGACTTGGTTTTTTTTTTTTTTAACTCCTGTAGAGTTATACTCTGATCTGAAGAATACTGCAGTGTTGAAATGTGTAGTAATTTAGCAACCCAAATGCAAGAGGCACAATTGTGCAACAATAGATCTTGTTTGTTCTGTTTTTCTTTTGTCCCAAGGGTTAGGGTATGCAGGGTGTCTACATACAAGGGTTTTCCCTGTGTTATAGATCTCTGATATACATGTGGGTTCCAACAATAGTACTCCACCCAATATCTCAGGGAATGAACTAAGGAGTATAGACCATGCCCTTAGATGTACTACCTGACTACCTAGATACTAGAGAGTATCTTCTTGAGTGTTGTTCTCAGTGGCACTATAGAAGTCAGGCGACTGATCGATTTATCTATGGAGGGCTTCAGGAGATCTACGTTGATCTGTATATAGTTTTTTTCTAATACACTACCACTTGAATGGGTACCAACAGGGGTTACAAGGGTGACCAATAGATGTGTGCTTAAGTACCACTTGTATTTCCTATGTGTATGACTCCCTAACCGTGGGTTTATGCACGTAACGACATATCTTTGTAGCTTTAAGACGTCATAATACATCTCTACCCTAAAAAAACTAACCCACAATTTTATGCCAAGGAAAGTTCTCTAATACCACTTGTAGTATTCCAGATATAAAATAGTATGCAGAACATAAATATTTTAGCTAGAAAAGGAAGAACAACAACAATATAACCAGAACAATACCAGAATAATAGTAGAATAACACTAGAAAGAGAACCTTGATTAATGATAGCAATGTTCACTTGCCTCTTCGAGGGGGAAATCTCTAGCATAGTAGAGTTGTATTAAAAAAATATCCAAGACAAGACTTCTCATACCCTCTACTCCTATTTAGACTAAATATGTCTATCCAAAAGAACAATCTAGAAGAAGATCCTTCTAGAAGCAGTTCTTCTATTAGGTCTTCTTACATTTGACTTATTCTTCCTTATTGCTAGGCCTTATTAATATTGGCATTTATTACATGGAAATACATTATTCTACCTACGTGAGGGGTTAGAGAGGTTAGGTCCCTAACATGAAGGGTGTAGAAGAAGGAAGGTGAGGCTCTACAAGATTATTCCAATCAAAGGAAACCATCCTAGGAATTGGAGGGAGTGTACTCGAAGAGAGTGGAATGCCCCCTTGTTCAGAAGATACTGAACTGGAAATTCTAAGGACATGGTCAAAGGACACATCACTCCCTGAAAGAGGAGTGCGATCAAATGAATATTTCATCGACGAGACCACTTCATTAGACTTGTCACTCTCCAAGAGAAGATTAGGATCAACCGAAGATTGCATCAGTGAAACCACTTCGTCAACCACTGGTTGAGTAGGATGCGAAACAACAAGGTCAAGAGATGCATCAAGCCCCAAAACAAGAGTGGTTTCAACCAAATATTGCATCGACAGGACTACTTTGTCAACCAAAGATTGATTAGAATGTTGGGAAATAGAAGACGACTCAGAACTAGAAGATACATCATACAAGGACCTCATTTATCGTACCACAAAAATAGTAGGGAACAAATAAGTAATGTGATATCATTTTCAAAGTTTAGAAGGGAACTTGGGCTTACGTCCTATATCTCTAGGTTTCTCAATCATATTCATGCCCCTAGCATGACTTGCAGTGGTCGGTGGGTTTCCCCCAACATGACTAGTAGAGGTTGGTTTCATATCTCTAACATGACTATCAGAGGCTAGTGACAAGACTCCAACATGACTCGTAGAGATCTGTGATTCGATGTCAGTATGACTAGCAATGACTGAAATTTTTCTCCTAGCATGACTCATAGAGGTTGTTGACTAATCTCCAACATGAATAGCATAGGTTGCTTTTTCATTTCCAACATGAGTAGTAGAGGTTGGTTGTTGAACTCCAGTATGAATTGCAGGGACTAGGCTCTTTCCCCTAGCATTACTTGTAGAGGTTGGGTGTTGGTATTCAACATGATTTGCATAGGTTGATTACCTATCTCCAACACGACTCACAAAGGTTGGTGCCTCACTACTAGTATGACTGTTGATTAAGGTTGGTTGTCATTGATGTCAACCCTTGAAGAAAGCCCTGTAGCATAGAGGTTTGGGTAATGAACCCAATTTTGTTTAATGTAAAGATGACTCATTATTGTCTTGTCATGGTTGATAATAAGTAAAGATGGATGAACTCCAAAGTGGTCCCCTTATGGTGAAATCCCTCACGGGAAGACGCTTTGCGAAGTGAGAGAACCGATGCTTAATGGTGGAATAATGAGATGAAGGACAATGAATTTTTCAGTGAAACTATCCTAGATGCATAGTTCTTGTCACGCCATTTCTGGTGGTATGTGGAACATCACACAACTCCTCACGGTTAGAGAGTTATGGCCATGTGGAGTTGGAGAACCCAGGTTTGGGTAAAGGACCCAAGTTTTTTTGATGGATAAAGGTATGGTTTTTGATATATTTTTAGGTAATAATATTCTATATGGATATTAAATGTCATGCCATTTCTGGTGGTATGTGGAACGTCACATAACTCCTCACGGTTTGAGAGTTATGGCCTTACGAAGTTGGAGGACCCTTATATGTTGGCTTGAAGCCCCAAAAGGTC
>JZKD02S1673702.1:522763-556762 GCA_000966675.3 Picea glauca | reverse complement strand
AAGGAATATTCAACAACAAGACCACTGGAAATTGTGCATACTGATCTAGTTGGACCAACTACAACAAAGAGCTTAAAAGGTGAGAGATACTTTATGTTATTAGTTGATGATTATACAAGAATGACTGCAGTTTACTTTCTCAAGAACAAGTAAGAAGATTTTGAAAAATTCAAGGTCTATAAGGAAATGGTTAAAAATGAGATGGATTCAAGAATCGAATGCTTGAGATCTGATAATGGAGGATATTTCAGTTCAAAGGAATTTATGGACTACTACAACAGTGATGGAATAAAAAGGCAATTTTCCATTGGTAGGACACCTCAACATAATGGAGTTGTTGAAAGAAAGAACATGACAGTATAGGAAATGGATCGAACAATGCTAATGGATTCCAAATTGACAAATATATTTTGGACATAGGCAGTGCATACAATAGTTCGCATTCAAAAAAAAGTAATGCTCAGAAACAACACTGATAAAACTCCCTACGAGTTATGGAAAGGAAGACCAGCAAATGTGAAGCTCTTCAAAGTTTTTGGAAGCAAATTCTAAATCAAAAAAGAAGATGACAAAATGGGAAAGTTTGACTCTCGTGTGAACAAATGAGTGCTTGTTGGTTACTCAAGTACAAGGAAAGCATACAAGTGCTACAATCTAAGATTGAACAAAGTTGTGGAAAGCATCAACGTAACAATTGATGAAACAGAAAGACCAGAATCAAAGGAAGAAGAAAAAAAATCAATGGAACAAATTTTCAAAGAAGAAGCGGAAGATGAAGTAGAAGAGGAATATGAAGAGAATCCGACAGAAACAAAAGAGCAAGTTCAACAAGTATCTCCAAAGACACCTAGAAAACCAGTACACAAGAATCATCCTTCAGATCAGATTATTGGAAACAAAGATGCAGGAGTTGAGACTAGAAGAAAAATCCGTTCACCAAAACAAACACACCCAATACTCTTATCTACAATTGAACCAAACTCTTTTGAAGAAGCCAAAAAGGATGAATTTTGGAATAAGACCATGAATGAAGAATTGTATCAAAAAGAAAAAAATGACACTTGGGAACTGGTTCCAAGACCAAAGAATAAGAATGTGATCGGCACAAAGTGGGTCTTCAGGAACAAATTGAATGAAGATGGACAAGTTACAAGGAACAAAGCTAGATTGGTACGTAAAGGATATGCACAGATTAAAGGAATCGACTTTGAAGAGACATTTTCCCCAGTTGCCAGAATGGAATCAATCCGTTTGCTTTTAGCTTATGCATGCTCCAAAAATATTAAAGTGTATCAGATGGATGTAAAATCAACTTTTTTGAATGGGGAACTTGAAGAAGAAGTCTACATTGAACAACGAGAAAGATTTCAACTATAAGAGAATGCAGATTATGTGTGTAAATTAAAGAAGGCCTTGTATGGTCTAAAACAGGCTCCTAGAGCATGGTACTCTAGACTAGATAAGTATCTACATCAGGCAGGGTTCAAAAAATGAAGTGCAGACAAGAACCTCTACATCAAGGTAAGTCAAGGTAATATTTTATTAGTTGAAGTTTATGTTGATGATATTATTTTTGGTAGTGACGATGACAGGTTAAGTCATAAATTTGCAAAAGATATGCAAAATGAACTTGAAATGTTGTTACTTGGAGAACTATATTTCTTTCTGGGACTTCAGATACGTCAAAGAAACCAAGGAATTTTTATTTCTCAAACCAAGTATATCAGAGAAATGTTAAAGAAGTTTGGAATGGAAGATTGCAAACCAGTTATCACTCCCATGCAAACCAGTTGCAAGTTGAGAAAATATGATGATTCAAAGTCTATAGATTAGAGGCAATATAGGTCAATGATTGGTAGCCTACTATATGTGACAACATCCAGACAAGATGTAATATAGGCAGTTGGAAAGGTGACATGATTTCAAGCAACACCAAAGGAATCACATGTATTAGCAGTAAAGAGGATTTTTAGATATCTCAATGGAACATAAGAGTTTGGATTATGGTATCAAAAAGGAAAATATCTATCACTTATTGCCTACATAGATGTAGATTGGGTAGTTTGTATTGATGACTGATGAAGCACCAGTCAAGAAGCGTTCTACTTAGGTGAGTGTTTGGTATCATGGCTAAGAAAGAAATAATCATCAGTATCTTTATCTACAGCCGAGGCATAGTATATTGTAGCAGCATCATGTTGTACACATGTTCTTTGGATGAAACAAACTCTGACAGATATACAGGTTGAGTATGAGGAGCCCATTCCAATCTATTGTGATAATACAAGCGCCATCAGTATCTCGAAGAACCCCGTGATGCACTCCAAGACGAAGCACATTCCAATCAAGTATCACTTTCTATGGGAGCAGGTTGCAGAAAAGAACACCAGAGTTGATTATGTGGGCACAAAAGAACAAGTGGTAGACATCTTCACAAAACCACTTCCACAGGAATCCTTTGAATATCTTCGCCAGAGACTTGGAGTTATTTCTACTCCAAAATAAATGCTTTTTGAATGCTTATTTTATATGTCTTAGATTTACACGAGGAAGCACCATAAGAGGATAGTTCGGTTAAGGGGAGCAACCCCGAATGGAAAGATACCTTTTCCATTGATGACAAAGGGGGAGAGATTTATCAGATGCAGAGGACAGAGGCATGGTTCCAGGGGGAGCATGAGTGATATGATTTCAGTGTTGCATCAGAGTGTTGACATCAATGCCAAAGGGGGAGATTGTTGATTAAGGTTGGTTGTCATTAATGTCAACCCCTGAAGAAAGCCCCATAGCACAGAGGTTTGAGTAATGAACCCAAGTTTTTTTAATGTAAATATGACTCATTATTTTCTTGTCATGGTTGACAAGAAGTAAATATGGATGAACTCCAAAGTGGTCCCCTTATGGTGAAAGCCCTCACCGCTTTGCGGAGTGGGAGAACCCATGCTTAATAGTGGAATAATGAGATAAAGGACAATGAATTTTTTTAGTGAAACTATCCTAGATGAATAGTTCTTTTCACGCCATTTCTAGTGGTATGTGGAACGTCATATAACTCCTCACGGTTAGAGAGTCATGGCCATGTGAAGTTGGAGAACCCAGGTTTGGGTAATGGACCCAAGTTTGTTTGATGGATAATGGTATGATTTTTTATATATTTGCAAGTAATACTATTCTATATGGATAGTAAATTTCATTCCATTTCTGGTGGTATGTGGAACGTCACATAACTTCTCACGGTTTGAGAGTTATGGCCTTACGAAGTTGGAGGACCCTCATATTTTGGCTTGAAGCCCCAAAAGGTCAAAGTAGTCAAAGTGGTTTAAGAGATTTTAGAAGATAAATAATAAAGTGAAGTGATGAGTATACTATAATTCAAAGTGAATACAAAATAAATTATTTAAATAATAAATTTAATGGAGAAATTAGAAGTGGGTTAACCCTAAAATCAGGAAAGTGGACAAAGTGACCTAGAAGATGTTTTTAAGGAAGCTACTTGGAGAGTATAAATAAGAGGAAAATATCTCTCATTTGAATCAAACTTGAGCATATTGAATACCTATAGGTGTCTGAGGTAACCAAAGGACATCGAAGCCAAATTTTTGAGGAAAGTGAAGAAAAGAAGGCTGGAATTCAAGGAAGGAAAAATTCTTTTGATGATGCTTTCTAAGGTATTTTTTTTTCAGGTCATCTCACCATTTTCACAATAACCTTTTTAATAGAATGATTCAGACCGTGAAATTTATATTCCATTTAGGAAACATATCCAATTATCTATGGTAAAAAAATCATCTTGTGGGTCGTTGTATTTTTGGAGTTACCCTCCGTGGAAAATAGGGTTTGTGGCTAGACTTGAAACTAGTCAAAAACAAGGGTTTCGGGTAAAAAAGCCATAACTTCTTCATAAAAGATCCAAATTCAGTAAGAACACATTTTTTAGTTAGAGTATAGTCTATAGTATTCTGTGTAACAGTTTCATATCAATTCAATAAATATTATGTGCGGGGCACGCTCTACAAGGTCGCTCTCTAGAATAAGCCATATTTCAGCAAAGTGTGCCATTTTTGCCATAACTCCTTTTATGAGAGGTTCCAAGTAGTGAAACCTAGAGGAATTGCATAAAACACACTAAATAACATTGTGTATCAGTTTCATTTATTTATTCATTATAGGTACAAAGTTATGATTATTTCAAGTTAGGGTTGTTGACTAATCCAAAACTAGTCTTATCAGACTAAAGAAACGTTTGATGAAAATGCTAGTCTCTTGTTGTTAAATTTAAGGAAGGTTTGAAGGTATGTGATCATATACATCAGGTCTATTAAAGAGTTACAAATCATATTTGGATGATGAAATTGATGAGGGCTTTTGGTTGAGGTACAAGTTGGGTACATGCTTGAGACAAGTAGTTGATGTGTTGGCACATACATGAGATGTATAGTTGATGATGTTGGTACATATTGATGAGTAATAGTTGATGAGTACTTGACACTTAATTGGTACATACTTGGTACATGGTTGGTTGTACTTGTTTATAGTACAGGTTGATTACAGATTGTTTGGTACAGGTTGGTGCATGGTTGATGCATTTGTTTATGGTACAGGTTGATTACAGATTGTTTAGTACATGTTGGTGCATGGTTGTTGCACTTGTTTATGATACATGTTGATTATAGGTTGAGGTACAGGTTGATGCCTAGTTGATGCATGGTTCAGGTTTAGTTCTACATGTTTACAACGATATATCTCACAGTGATAGTGTGACAGTGGTTCCATCATTCTAATTTTAATTTAGGGCAGTTGAACAGGGAAATGACAGGTGGTTGTAGCCAGATAACTTAGGGGGTTGTAGCCTCCTTCTGGTTGTAGCCAAAGAATTAGGGAGTTGAAGCTTCCCTCAGGTTGTAGCCTAAGAAACTAGGGGGTTGAAGCCTCCTTCCAGTTGCATCTTGAAAACAAAGGAAGTTGGTGCTTCCAATGAATGTAATTCTTCAAGACATATAAGAAAAATCATTCTGTGGTTTTCTCTTAATTTGGGTTTCCACGTAAAACACTGGTGTACTATGTATGTATGTGACTGTTCATTTCTTATTGCTCATTATTGGATAATAATTCTACATTGATATAACACTTGGATTATTTGGAGAAAAATGACTATAAATATGCTATTACTGATTCACCCCCCCTCTCAATAATCCAACAATTGGTATCAGAGCAGGTTCCTTAAGAAATCAATTTAACCACTGAAAGGTAGATCATGGAAAGTGACAACTTGTACAAAAATGGAATACCACAGTTTGATGGACAAAAGTATGTTTTTTGGAGCATAAGGATGAAGACATATATACAAGCACATGGATTTCAAGTTTGGAAATCAATTGTAGATGGATACACAGCACCAGAAGTTCCACCAACAAATGACAAAGTAGTGAAACTTGGTGAGAATAATTCCAAAGCCAAAAATGCACTTTTGAATGGTCTCAGTGATACTGTATTCACCAAAGTTTCACATTGTAAATCCGCTAAAGAGATTTGGGACAAGATTCTAAATATTTATGAAGGAGATACAAAGGTCAAAGCAACAAAGCTTCAAACTTACAAAGGTCAGTTCGAACAACTAAAAATGGAGGAAGATGAAAATATTGCAGCCTACTTCTTACGAGTCGATGAAATAGTGAATGCAATCATAGGATTGAGAGAAGAAATCGAAGAATCTGTAATTGTTCAAAAGGTAATGAGATCTCTTCCTATGAGATTCAACCCTAAGATATCATCACTAGAAGAAATATTGAATCTAAACTCAATAAGCATGGATGAACTGCATGGAATCTTCACAGCATATGAAATGAGAACTAAACAGGAAAATCCAGATGTTAAAGAAGCAACCTTCAAAGCTTCCAAAAGATCAAATCAAAAGAAACAACAACAACAAGAATATAGTAGCAGCAGTGACATCTCGAAAGATGA
This sequence comes from Picea glauca, assembly GCA_000966675.3. Classification (NCBI taxonomy): domain Eukaryota; kingdom Viridiplantae; phylum Streptophyta; class Pinopsida; order Pinales; family Pinaceae; genus Picea; species Picea glauca. The sequence continues at coordinate 550,798 of JZKD02S1673702.1, read as the reverse complement.
TGAAGAAGTGGCCAACTTCGTTAAAAGACTAAACAAGGGAACCAACGGTAGGTATAGAGGTAAACTTCCTTTAATTTGTTTTAATTGTGATGGTATTGGTCATTTTGCTAACAAATGTTCTCATAAGAAAAGAGAAATGATGAAGGTTACTCAAAAGTAAAACACACATATAAAGGAAAAAGAACTACAAAGAAAATTTTTAAGAAAAGCTTATGCACCAAAGAAAACAACTCATCATCAGATAAAGATGAAGTCAATGATAGTGAGACAGGAAGAGTTCTATTCATGGCAGTAAAAGACTCTGACAAAGAAGAATCCGAAGAAGAATATAAAGAAGACGAAGAAGTCAAAGAAGAAATTGAAGAGGCATAAGTTGACTATCGAGAAGAATTAATGTGTGCCATAGAAGTTATCAGAATAAAAAAGAACATAAATGAGAAACTACAAGCAGAACTAGACAAGAAAAATGACCCTCGAGAACTAGAACAAATGATCACAAAATTGAAGGTTCAAATAGAATAAGATAAAAGAATTGAAGAAGCACTCAAAGAACAACTAGAAGAAAAAGACAAGATCATTGGAAACTTGGAAGCAGAGATTGTCACACTAAGAAAGGATATTCAAAAGAAAAATATGCAGAATAGCTCAAACGTTCTGGATGACATTATCAACAGTAAAAAATCTCATCTTGACAAGTCTGGACTTGGATACAATTAGACAAAAAAGGTATCAAGCTCCAAAATAACAGAGCAAGAAACAAATCCAAAAATCTATGCAGAAACAATCAAAGGGCATAGGAAGATATATAAGGAAGATTACAGTGACACCCCTCCACCGAGAAGATTCAGATTTTAGAATCAACAATAGACAAATGAGCCTCAAGAAGAAGAAGGATTCATAAGAGCACCTCCTTTAAGAAGATATTCAACTCCCAGGTATCAAACTATATTTTTGTGTTTATGTTATGCATGTAATAATTTTGGACATAAAGTTGTGAATTGCAGAGCTAACAATAGGAACAATAACAACTTTGAGAGTCATACACAAAGGGTTTATTCAAGAATACCTAGTGAAACACAAAGAAAAAGTTACAACAGGTTTGAATCTTTGAGCACTGAAGTGGAATGTTACAAATGTAACAATTTTAGACACGTGGCCAAAGATTGAAGAATGACAGTCCCTCCTAAAGAACCTCAATAGAATAACAACAATCACAGACAAGAACCTCAGAAAATGACATGGATAAGAAAGCAAGATCAGTATAGTAATAAAGAATGCACAATCTCTCTACAAGCTAAGTAGAAGAAACACGGTTGGTATGTTGACAGTGGGTGTTCACAACACATGAAAGGTGATAGAGACAAATTTCTTACATTGCGAAAGGAAAGAAATGGACCAGTCTTCTTCAAAAATGATAATTCAACAAAAATCATTGAAGAAGGAACAGTTTGAATTGGGAACAAGAATGAAAAGGCTCAAAATGCTCTATTGGTAGAAGATATGAAACATATTCTTCTAAGTGTGAGTCAAATGTGTGACCAAGGTCATAAAGTTACTTTCAATTCAAAAAAGTGTGAGATAGGAAGAGAAGGTTCAGGGAAATTAGTCGGTACCGCTGTAAGAACTTCAAACAACATATATGTAATTGGAAATGAAAAGTGTTTTCTAGGAAAGGAAGATGAAAGTTGGCTATGGCACAAAAGAATGGGTCACATGAATTTTGATAACCTTGTCAAAGTCATCAAAAGAGAAGCAGTCAGAGAAATTCCCTAGATCACGAAACCAACCAACACTTTATGCAAGCATTGTCAACAAAGAAAGAAAACAAATACCAGGTTCAAATCAAAGGAATATTCAACAACAAGACCACTAGAAAGTGTGCATACTGATCTAGTTGGACCAACTACAACAAAGGGCTTATAAGGTGAGAGATACTTTATGTTATTAGTTGATGATTATACAAGAATGACTATAGTTTGCTTTCTCAAGAACAAGTCAAAAGCTTTTGAAAACTTCAAGATCTACAAGGAAATGGTTGAAAATGAGATGGATTCAAGAATCAAATGCTTGAGATTTGATAATGGAGGAGAGTTCACTTCAAAGGAATTTATGGACTACTGCAACGGTCATGGAATAAAAAGGCAATTCTCTGTTGCTAGGACACCTCAACAGAATGGAGTTGTTGAAAGAAAGAACAAGACAGTACAGGAAATGGCTCGAACAATGCTAATGGATTCCAAATTGATAGATATATTTTGGACACAGACATTGCAGACATCATTTCACATTCAAAACAGAGTAATGCTCAGAAACAACACTGATAAAACTCCCTACGTGCTATGGAAAGGAAGACCAGCAAATGTGAAGCACTTCAGAGTTTTTGGAAGCAAATGCTACATCAAAAGAGAAGATGGAAGAATGGAAAAGTTTGACTCTCATGTGGAAAAAGGAGTACTTGTTGGTTACTCAAGTACATGGAAAGCATACAAGTGTTACAATCTAAGATTGAACAAAGTTTTGGAAAGCATCAACATGAAAATTGATGAAACAGGCAGACCAAAATCGAAGGAAGAAGAAAACAAATCAATGGAACAAATTTTCGAAGAAGAAGAAAAAGATGAAGTAGAAGAGGAAGATGAAGAGAATTCGACAGAAACAAAATAGAAAGTTCAACAAGTATCTCCAAAGACAACTAGAAAACAAGTACAGAAGAATTATCCTTCAGATCAGATTATTGGAAACAAAGATGCAGGAGTTGAGACTAGAAGAAAAATCCATTCACCAGAACAAACACACCTAGCACTCTTATCCACAATTGAACCAAACTGTTTTGAAGAAGCCAACAAGGATGAATTTTGGAATAAGGCCATGAATGAAGAATTGGATCAAATAGAAAAAACTGACACTTGAAAACTGGTTCCAAGACTAAAGAATAAGAATGTGATCGGCACAAAGTGGGTCTTCAAGAATAAATTGAATGAAGATGGACATGTTACAAGGAAAAAAGATAGATAGGTATGTAAAGGATATGCACAGATTGAAGGAATCGACTTTGAAGAGACATTTTCTCCAGTTGCCAGAATGGAAGCAATCTGTTTGCTTTTAGCTTATGCATGCTCCAAAAATATTAAAGTGTATCAGATGGACGTAAAATCATCTTTTTTGAATGTGGAACTTGAAGAAGAAGTCTACATTGAACAACCAAAAGGATTTCAACTGTCAGAGAATGCAGATTATGTGTGTAAATTAAAGAGGCCTTGTATGGTCTAAAATAGGCTCCTGGAGCATGGTACTCTATACTAGATAAGTATCTACAACAGGCAGGGTTCAAAAAAGGAAGCGCAGACAAGAACCTCTACATCAAGGTAAGTCAAGGTAATATTTTATTAGTTGAAGTTTATGTTGATGATATTATTTTTGGTAGTGATGATGACAGGTTAAGCCAGAAATTTGCAAAAGATATGCAGACTGAACTTGAAATGTCGTTACTTGGAGAACTATCTTTCTTTCTGAGACTTCAGATATGTCAAAGAAACCAAGAAATTTTTATTTCTCAAACCAAGCATATTAGAGAAATGATAAAGAAGTTCACAATGGAAGATTGCAAACTAGTTATCACTCCCATGCAAACCAGTTGCAAGTTGAGAAAAGATGATGATTCAAAGTCTACAGATCAGAGGAAATACAAGTCAATGATTGGTAGCCTACTATATGTGACAACATCTAGACCAGATGAAATGCAGGCAGTTGGATAGGTATCACGAGTTCAAGAAACACCAAAGGAATCGCATGTATTAGCAGTAAAGAGGATTTTCAGATATCTCAAAGGAACATACAAATTTGGATTATGGTATCCAAAAGGAAAAGATCTATCACTTATTGCCCACGTAGATGAAAATTGGGCAGTTTGTATTGGTGACCGATGAAGCACCAGTGGAGCAGCGTTCTACTTAGTTGAGTGTTTGGTATCATGGATAAGAAAGAAATAATCATCAGTATCTTTATCTACAGCCGAGACAGAGTATATTGCAGCAACATCATGTTGTACACAGGTTCTTTGGATGAAACAAACTCTAACAAATATACATGTTGAGTATGATGAGCCCATTCCAATCTATTGTGATAATACAAGCACCATCAGTATCTCAAAGATCCTCGTGATGCACTCCAAGTCAAAGCACATTCCAATCAAGTATCACTTTCTACGGGAGCAGGTTGTAGAAAAGAACATCAAAGTTGAGTATGTGGGCACAAAAGAACAAGTGGTAGACATATTCACAAAACCACTTCCACGAAAAGCCTTTGAATATATTTTCCAAAGACTTGGAGTTATTTCTACTCCAAAATGAATGCTTTTTGAATGCTTATCTTATATGTCTTAGATTTACATGAGGAAGCACCATAAGAGGATAGTTCAGTTAGGGGGAGCAACCTTGGATGGAAAGATACCTTTGCCATTGATGACAAAGGGGGAGAGATTTCTTAAATGTAGAGGACAGAGACATGGTTCCAAGGGGAGCGTTAGTGATATGATTTCATTGTTTCATTAGAGTGTTTCCATCACTGCCAAAGGGGGAGATTGTTGATTAAGGTTGGTTTTCATTGATGTCAACCCTTGAAAAAGGCCCCGTAGCACAGAGGTTTGGGTAATGAACCCAATTTTGTTTAATGTAAATATGAATCATTATTGTCTTGTCATGGTTGATAAGAAGTAAATATGGATGAACTCCAAAGTGGTCCCCTTATGGTGAAATCCCTCATGGGAAGACACTTTGCAGAGTGAGAGAACCCATGCTTAATGTTGAAATAATGAGATGAAGGATAGTGAATTTTTTAGTGAAACTATCCTATATGCATATTTCTTGTCACGCCATTTTCAGTGGTATGTGGAAGGTCACATAACTCCTCACGGTTAGAGAGTTATGTCCATGTGAAGTTGGAGAACCCAAGTTTGGGTAATGGACCCAAGTTTGTTTGATGGATAACGGTATGATTTTTTATATATTTGTAGGTAATGCTATTATATATGGATAGTAAATTCCATTCCATTTCTAGTGGTATGTGGAACGTCACATAACTCCCCACGGTTTGAGAGTTATGGCCTTACGAAGTTGGAGGACCCTCATATGTTGGCTTGAAGCCCCAAAAGGTCAAAGTAGTCAAAGTGGTTTAAGAGATTTTAGAACGTAAATAATAAAGTGAAGTGATGAATGTACTATAATTCAAAGTGAATATAAAATAAATTATTTAAATAATAAATTTAATGGAGAAATTAGAAGTGGGTTAACCCTAAAATAAGGAAAGTGGGCAAAGTGACCTAGAAGATGTTTTTAAGGAAGCTACTTGGAGAGTATAAATAAGAGGAAAATATCTCTCATTTGAATCACACTCAAGCATATTGAATACCTATAGGTTTCTAAGGTAACCAAAGTATATCTAAGCCAAATTTTTGAGGGAAGTGAAGAAAAGAAGGCCAGAATTCAAGGAAGGATAAATTCTTTTGATGATGCTTTCTAAGGTATGTATTTTTCAGGTCATCTCACCATTTTCACAATAATTTTTTTTATAGAATTATTTAGACTATGAAATTTCTATTCCATTGAGGAAACATATCCAAGTATCTGTGGTAAAAAATTTAGCTTGTGGGTTGTTGTATTTTTGGAGTTACACTCCATCGAAAATAGGGTTTGTGGCTAGTCCTGAATCTAGTCAAAAACAGGTGTTTCGGCTAAAAATGTCATAACTTCTTCATAATAGATCCAAAATCATTAATAACACATGTTTTGTTTAGATTAACATTTTTAGTATTATTTGTGACATTTTCATATCAATTCAGTAAACATTTTGTGTGGGGAACGCTCTACAAGGTCGCTCTCTAGAATAAGCCAAAATTCAACGAGGTGTGCCATTTTTTCCATAACTCCTTTTCTGAGAGGTTACAAGTAGTGAAACCAGGAGGAATTGCATAGAACACACTGAAGAACATTGTGTATCAGTTTCATATCTTTATTCATTACAGGTACAAATTTATGATTATTTCAATTTAGGGTTGTTGACTAATCCTAAACTAGTCTTGTGAGACTAAAGAAACGTTTGATGAAAATTCTAGTCTCTTTTTGTTAAATTTAATCAGGGTTTGAAAGTATGTGATAATATATGCCAATTCTATTACAGAGTTACAAATCATATTTTTATGATGAAATTGATGAGGGCATTTGGTTGAGGTACAAGTTGGGTACATGCTTGAGACAAGTAGTTTATGAGTTGGCACATACATGAGGTGTATGGTTGATGATGTTGGTACATATTGATGAGTAATAGTTGATGAGTACTTGACACGTGATTGGTACATACTTGGTACATGGTTGGTTTCACTTTTTTATGGTACAGGTTGATTATAGATTGTTTGGTACAAGTTGGTGCATGGTTGATGCACTTGTATATGGTACAGGTTGATTATACATTGTTTGGTACAGGTTGGTGCATGGTTGATGCACTTGTTTATGGTACAGGTTGATTACAGATTGTTTGGTATAGGTTGGTGCATGGTTGATGCACTTGTTTATGGTACAGGTTGATTACAGGTTGAGGTACAGGTTGATGCATGGTTCAGGTTTATCGGTACATGTTTACAGTGGTATATCTCACAGTGATAGTGTGACAGTGGTTCCATCATTCTACTTTTACTTCAGGGCCATTGGATGGGGCAAGAGAAAGTGGTTGTAGCCACTTTCTAGTTGTAGCTGGATAACTTAGGGGGTTGTAGCCTCCTTCTGGTTGTAACCAGAGAATTGGGGAGTTGGAGCTTCCCTCAGGTTGTAGCCTGAGAAACTAGGGGGTTGGAGCCTTCTTCTAGTTGCAGCTAGAAAACAAAGGATTTTGGTGCTTCCAATGAATGTAATTATTCAAGACATATAAGAAAAAGCATTTCGTGGTTTTCTCTCGATTTGGGTTTCCATGCAAAACACTCGTGTACTATGTATGTATGTGATTGTTCATTTCTTATTGCTCATTATTGGATAATATTTCTATAGTAATATAACACTTGGATTATTTGGATAAGAAGGATTATAATTACACTATTATTGATTCCCACCCCCCCCCCCTCTCAGTAATCCAACAATGACATGCAGTGACTAGGCTTGGGCTTCTAGCATTACTAGTAAAGGTTGGTTGCTTGCCCCCATCATGACCTCTAGAGGCTGGTGACAGGACTCCAACATGACTAGTATAGGTTGGTGACTTATTTTTCTTACTCTTCCTATTCCTTTAATAATTATGGTTAGTAGTACCAAGACTTTCACCTGAAGAGGGAGGAGGAGAAGGAGCAAACTCCATAGATGCAGAAGGTGAAGGATCAAAATCCATATGATGCCCCTGACATAAGGTTCTTATTTTAGAAGCATCAAGAGCATTCAGTCCATTTGGAGTGGTCCACAGCCAAACTAACAGTCCTACATTCAATCCAAAAATGTTCAAAGTGGCCATCAAGTGTGCACCAACATTTCCAAAGGAAGGAAAAGCAAAAGAATCCCCTTGGGTAGGGGTCCCTTGGTTGGTATCCTCAAGAACTTTGGCCATATCGTTCTTATGCACAAGTTGGTCCCTAGCAGGATTGTTCATGTCCATAAAAGTCTCATGCACTGACTTTGGTGAACCAATGGTATAAAAACCCTCGCCTTCTCGGAGGTGGATCCACACTTTCAAGAGAAAGACCAGGGGTCCTTCCTACCCAACGGAGAAGTTGGTCAACCACTTTGAATCAATGATCCAAAAGTGGTGACAATGAAACAACCTAAGGCCAACTACACAAATCAGCACTCCAATAAAAATACCTAAGATAAACATCGAAAGAAAACAAAGTTTCCAAATCTTCAACCCAGGTGGATGAGGTCCTGAGTCCAAAGTAATGAAAAAGTGGAAAGGGACCTTCCAGTCGAATGCACGAGTTGATTAAGTCTCATGAACCAAAAAATGAAGGAGTGAGAAGCAGTTGTCTCGACCTCCACTAACCAACCTTATCCAGTGCAAGTACCCACACTTCACAGGGCACCCTCCAGTAGTACAGAAAAGTGTGATACGAAATTTTCCCGCAGTACCATGGAAAGCCCCCACAGTCACCTCTAAGATCCCTAGGAAAAGCCATTAAGGTTACCAACTCACAGTCAACATCTAGGGGGTACACTTAGTAGTCGGGATGAAACATACGAGCAGGGTAACAAATCTCAAAGCTTTGAAAGCACCACCTCTCATGGAGGTAAAGGCATTAGTGAAACCCCCAATGTACGATCTCTCCACTAAGCTTATTCAAGCTTTGGAGGGTAAATATTCTCGCCTCTCCTTCACGTGACCTTGTTTTTATCTCCTATGTTATAGGAGGATCCCGACTATACTTATATGATAGTTATATTTGAGACTCTCCCTGGCTTAGAATCTTATGTTTGTTCCATGGCCTTGGAGAGTTATCTCTCCAATCCTAATCCAAGGCCCTAAACCTAAACTTGTTTGTGAACCCTAGAAACAAAGTCTAGTACATGTTAAGTTTAACGTTCGTTTTAGTGGTTTTTTTTACTCAAGGGATATGGAGGTGCAAATGATGGTGTTTGAGAATCTTACAAAAATGAAACTTATAAGAACATTGACAAAGAAAACTTTACACTAATTCTTCACTAAAAAAGAGTTTCAAGAAAGAAAATGAATAAACAATCCTTCAAATATTAAAATGCAATTTTTTTCCTTTCTAATGCAAAATGAAAAAGAGGAAAACAAAAGGATTTTCTTTATGATTTTATTTTGAAACTATTTTAAGATGAGAAGAAAACATAAACCTATGCTAATATATTTTTCTTTTTCAAATAACAATGCAAACAATCCTGAGAAAGAAAGAAACTTAACTAGCAGAAAACTAGGTTTTTTTTTTCTTCTATCCACAAAAAACTAACAAAAGATGATAAACGAAAATGCAAGATACATGATTCATGGCCCCCCACCGGCCATGAGGGGGATTGTTTTTTCAAAATTCAAATCATTTATCTTTAAAATGCAAGCTAAAAATAAGCCAAGAACACTGGGAATCCAAGAGCAAGGTCTTTTCTATGACTTAGAAGTTTTCAAAGAATTAACACAATGATACAAAGAAATCACAAACTCGAGAAGCCCGGGATGGCATGGAGAATCCCCTAAATATCCAAAGGACTGAAGAAAGAAAATATTTTTCAAAACTTGCACATAGGTCCGTGACTGTGTGAACTGAGACTCGTGAATGTCCATGGGTCATACATAGTGAAAGTGATGATATTCACAATTGATATCACATAGAAGTGAAGATAACTATGTAAAATTTGAAAAATAAAAATGAATTTCAATAGGGAGACTCCCAGAAACTTATGGAAAAGTCTCTAGATAATAAAAGCTTTGTAACAAAGCTTGGAAAATAGGAAAAATCACAGAAAAAAAAAAAAAGATACAAGCCACCCTACAACCGACCCAAACTAGGAGAATCCCCAGTATGGTCACCAATTATGTTGACGGTATCTTTCCCCCATGACTTTGGGTCAAGTCGCAGTAGATCGAGACCGGATTGAGAAGACTGAAATCTTCCCTCCCAAACAAATGTGCAAACTGAAAAATAACCACTTTTCACTGGGAGAGAGTAGGGAAAGAGAGAAGGAGAAAGTCTGCACCTTAAACCCTTTGTTCGATGTCGATCCTTGCTCCTGCTTCTTGAAGAACTCTTGACCTTTACCAGAACAAGCCTTCAAAATTAAATCAAGACAAATGTTGCAACGAGGTAGTTACGTAATAAAGTAACATATATATCATGGGTTATATCCAAAGAAAGTATGAAAATTGATAGCATACAATATTGCAACGAACACAAAATTGGAGGGAAAGAGAACCCTTCTATTAACACCAAATATCAAAGTTAGTTACAACATGATTCTCTTTTGGCACTGCTTTAGAGCCAACCGCCCTGGTTCCTCCACAGATCCTTCAAGCATATACTCGGCAATGAGGCTCTTCCTTGGATGGCCCAATAAGGATAAATAGACACCTTATGACTATATAAGAAGGAAGAAACATTGGAAATGGAGTTTCTAGGTTGAGGGATGCTACTCATAGGATAAAAGGAATAGGGAAGCTTGCTAGATCTCAACAACATAACCTTGCACCAAAATTATTCTCCTCATTCTATCCCTCAATGGTGATTTTATGTCTTCCCTAAGGGGTTAGGGAAGTTGGAATCTGTTTTGTACAGGAATGGACACATTGGGAAACAATACCAATCGAAAATCCTGCCTGAAAACTCAGAAATATTTTATTTTTTATTATTTTTTTGGGAATACACGGGTGTTACATTGACAAGTCACAGATGTCCACAATTTGCATCAAATAAGACCACAGATATGTGCAAAAGACATGTTTTTTAGATTATTTTCATGAGGCAAGTTGGAAATTTGTCTAGCAAGCCAAGGGAAAGGGTTAGGTGATGGCACAAATGCATAGGTGTGGCATTTTGTTCTATAACAGGTAGCAAGATAGATAAGACTTCCCATGAGTTGTCTATACTTGGTTGAATCCTCAAATTCATTCCCTTCTTTTGATGTGAGCTTCAATTTATGTTCCATTGGAGTAGAAAAAGTATTTCACTCAGCCATGCCAAACTTGTTCAACAATTCTTCAACGTACTTCTTATGGGAGATGAATATGTACTTTGGATTTTGAATCACTTCAATGCCCAAATAGTAGTGAAGATGTCCCAAATATGTCATCTCGAAACCTTTCTTCAAATATTTATTTATGGATGAAATGTAATTCTCATTGTTCCATGTTATGAACATATCATCTACATATACCACAAGATATACAACAATTTTTCCAACTTGCTTGACAAACAAAGTTGCATCATCAAGATTGAAATGCTTGAAATTCAATTTTAGAAGATGTTTGGTTAACTTTGCATACCATGCTCATGGTGCTTGTTTTTGTTGATTTTTTCAATAAACTAGGTTCAATCATGAAGTTCATTTCATCCTTAGCTTTTTACTTAAACGATAGACAATTTGTTGCATCAACCAAGCTCACAAGAAGAGACACCATGCACAAGTACACAAGAAATATCCTGGGAAACTCTTATCAACAAGGGAATAAAACCCAACCAATCCTTTGCTATATTCTTCAAGAGAAATACCTCCACCACCATAAACAACTAGCATGCAAAAGGGTGCTTCACAAAACCTAGAATACTAGCGCCCAAGAGAGGTGTACACTTTTCCCAAGAACAACTGTTTGCTGAAATTTCCAAACTCGCACTTGTGATATACTTCCTCAATGGGGAATTTACCTTTACTTATATTAGACTGAACCTGTCAATAGTAGTATATATTGCCACAATAGGGCCGACCTCAATAACTTATAATATAATTAATAATTAACATATTAATTATCTTTCACTTTATGGTGGGGCCGACCTGTACCCTTTACATCACAAATAGGGTTACAAGTAAGTTTGACTCTTGAACAATATAGCAAGGGATCTCATAAACCCAATAGTGATCAGGCACTAGGTGCACATTGATTTGTGCTCAGCCACAAGCACATCCAACTCAGTAGATATTCTTTATCATTGCATTACACAAGAGAATCATCTGGAGTACATCATCTCAACTCTCTGTTCAGAGGAGGCAATACATCGTTCCATCTGTGTCTCAGAACGATGCACCCAACTCATGGGATTTTCCACACATTCACATGTGCTCAGCCACATAAATGTCCAACTCAGTAGATATTCTTTCTCACTGCATTACACAGGAGAATCATCTGGAGTATCATCTCCACTCTCTACACAGAGGAGGTCAACACAACATTCCAGTTCTGTCTCAGATAGGAACCACATACCCATCTCATGGGCACACTCAACTCATGGGATTTCTCTCAGGTCGACTCAATCAGTCTATGTCTTGGAGAATGTATCATGCAACTGTAATCATCAACACTCCCTCTCAGCTAGGGAGGTATTCTCCATCAGGCCAAGTCTTGCATGTGAGTACTCAAACTTCATCTTGGTTGTAGTCATCAACACTCCAACCTCTCAGCTAGAGAGGTATTCTCCACCAAGCCAATTTCTCATGGAAGTACTTGAACTTAGTATTGGCAAGCAGATTGGTGAAGATGTCTGCAATCTTCTCATGTGTAGGAAGGTACTACATGTGTACTTGTTTCCTCTGCATCATGTCTTTGAAAAATGATATTTTATCTCAACGTGTTTTGATCTATCATGAAACATAGGGTTCTTAAAGAGCTTCACACAACTCTAGTTATAATCATAGAATCCATCTAAGGATCAAGTAAATCTGTCATAAGCTTGTGAAGCCACACTTCTTCACAAACACAATGTTATATACTCTATTTCTGTGGTACTCAAGGCCACATAGCTTTGTTTCCTGCTGCACCAGAAAACCATGGAAAACTTCAAGGTAAAACAACAATCGAATGTTCTCTTCCAGTACACTATACTTTCTGTCCATTCTGCATATTCTTGCAAACTCAAATATACACTGGAGTAATATCTCAGTCCATATCCAACTGTTCCTCGTAGATATCTCAATACATGTTTCGTTGTTGTCCAGTGACTCTGTCTCGGTTGGCTCATGAATTGGCTAAGTACATTCACTACATATCATAATCGAGTATGGGTTTAACCAGATACATTAGTGATCCAATCAGTTGTGGAACACTCTCTTCTGAATCATCATCATTCATTTTCTTTAAATTCATCATCATCGGTGTATGCATGGATGTGCATTTAGTCATATTGAACTTATTTAATATCTCCATTGTGTATTTTCCTGGAAAATATCATCAGTCTTCTATCATACTTCTTATCCCAAGAAGTAGTGCATTATAACCAGATCCTTTATCTCGAAATCAGAAGTCAAATCTTGCTTGTATCCAACAACACGACTTCATGAATAAGTCATCAAAATCATGCTCTTGTCAACAATGTAGTAATATAGGTTTGGATCAACAACACCTTTGTTGAAACCCAAACTCATCAAGATTCTATCCATCTAATTTAGTTTCCAACTCATGGATGGTAGTACGGATGGAAGTGTATTGGGCTTAATGGATCAAGTGTCTCATAATAGACAACTCCCTTTGTTTGTGGGAATCCTCTGGCCACAGATCTCAGTTTGTATTTCTCGACACTTCCATCAGCTGTATGCTTGATTTTATAGATCCACTTAGAGGTCACCATAGACTTCCCTTCTGGTCTCAGAACAATGTCTCATACATCATTCTGTAAGATATATTGGTATTCTTCTGTCATAGAATATTTCCATTCCTATTCACCTGTCGCTTCTCCATGATAGGGAGCCTCAGAATCAATGAAGTGGCTCATGGCTGAAAGGTAGCTCAAAAATATATTTTTATTTCTCGAGATGTCTCTTGAGGGACTTGTATGTTCCTCTTCCTTTTGGAGAGTTTTATCGAGCCCAGGTAGGCCTTTTATGCCCTACTGCAATATCTCTGGGCATATCAACTAGAGAAATTGGACTGGCTGGAATAATGTTTGTCTCCCTCTGAACTGCTGAAGGGGGAGAAGGTATTGTCTCTGTTGGCACAGGGGAAGACCCAGAGTTCAATGCTCAAGAGCTCACCAACAAAACCCTTACACCTGTGAAGCAGAAGAAGTCTCACCCAAGGTAGAGGCAGGGGTGGTTGCAAGACTCAGATGTCTGCAACCTTAGTTGGGACACCGATCTTTGATTATATCTTTTACAGGGAACTTAGCATAGATCATTCATCAATATTTAACCCTTATGGTACTTCACAGATAGCACAGAGAATTGTAGTGAATACTTAGACTAAAGATGATTTAGTACTTAGCCACATAAATATAGATTAGATTCAACAGATCAAGCACTAAGCATCTTATATATCAGATCTAACATTCATTCATATATCAAAAGCACATAGCATAACTAGATCTATTTAATCACAACAAGAACTTAGCCAAGAAGGAGATAAAAAAATTACGTCGAAGCACAGAGCACAATACACAAAGTTACTATGGTTTACCCCCACCCTGGGGCTACATCCACAAAGTCTTCTTATTTATATTATCTTGGTCAAGCGGTTACAACACAAAGCTTCAGTGACCCTTACTTCACACAGGATAGAATATCTGCGGCGCTTGCTAGATCCTTCTTCCTTGCACTTAAGCACAAAACTACAACAACTTGCACTTAGCTTTTCAATATCCTTACAATCATGCAGAAAGCACTTGCAATATACATCCAATCACACATATCCAGCTACTAGCTCTAAGCCTTTAGCTATACATCACATAGATGTACTACCATCCTCTACTTACATTGCCTAAGTATCTATTTATAGATTAAAAAATGGGCCTAAGCATGGGTAAACCCACGGGACAACATCCCTTTCCCTTTACATCAACCCAAAACCCTAAAAGGGACCCAAAAATAGGTCTTTCTTCCCTAATTTTCGCTTTGCATTGTGCTCCATTTTTGGCAAGCTATCGCAGTCCCAAAAATGGTCAAATATGACCAGGTATTCTTCAAAAATTGGTCAAGGGCCAACAATCCCCCAACACTCACCTGTGATGCGTCCTGAGTCACTCGGGTCTGATCAATTCCACCTCGAATGCCTCAATCTTGGATCGAGCTACTTTGACCTTCTGCAGTGCGATAACCTCTTGCTCAGTAAATTCTTGGATCACTATGTCATTGAGTGGTCCTTCCAGACGTTGTTCTGCAATGATGACAATCTGTTTGAGTTCATCTCCCTGGCTTTCAAGTTCAGCGAACAGTTGGCATGTCTTTTATTGGATTGGCTGAAGTCATTGGGAGACTTCCATCACTTTACTTTGCAGCGTATGTACCTATTGTTGGGCTATGCATTTTTCTGTGAACCTCTTCATTCTTTTAACTAGGGTCAAAGTCTTTATCTGCACCTATAGCGTGTCTAGATGATGCTTTGCTTCTTGGCATTGTGTCTCCAATGTCTGCAATTCTGGATTCTTTGTGAGGGTTTCATCAGTCTGGGTGCTTCTAGAGCTCAATTGCTTGCATTCCAAGGAAAAGGTTTTTAATCGGCCAACTGCGCTTTGAGCAGTGGCCTCTCTTAGATATGTTATTTCTTTAGGGGGTCTCGGGCACGGTGTGGAGCTCCAAATCTGTGATGCATTGTTGGAGTTGCTAGATTACTTCTTCCAGTTAGGTCACCTTCTATGGGAGACGGTCTTCCATCTTCACTTCTATGACCGTTATAGAGTGTAGTGCCTTGTGAACCCTTTCCTACACTTCAAGTTGCTCGGCTAGCAATTGTACCTTTTCCTCACCCCACTTCGCTTTTAGGGAAATATTTTCCCATTATTCCCCATTCTGTTGTTCTAGAAGTGATTTTTGTGCTTGCATCAAAGCCTAGGTGGCTTGTGTTGTGTCTTCTTGAGCTCGTCAAAGGCGAGCTTCGACTTGATCATCGATCTGGTGTAATTGAGTGGGCTCATTGCCTGTTCCTAATGTTCTGCTTATCAAGGGCATTGTAGAAACTGCTTGGCTAGACTGGAGTGTCTGTTGCACTTCTTTGAGTTCACCCTTGATTCGGTTGAATATCTCCTCCTGCTTTGCTTCTTTCTTTTTTGTGAGCTCTAGTGAAACATCATTCAACGCGACAATTAAGAAGTCGAAGTTATCTGGGGTAAGGGTAGTTTTAAGCATGGTCCGGGTGGCCTTAGCTTTCTTTCGGGAGGAGGGTTTTGGTGGTGTCATCTTTCTTTTCATGGAGGGATCCTCCTCCTCTTTACGTGGAGTAACCTCACCTCTGTTTTGCTCAAATTCTGTACCACCTAGCTCGTCACCATCACCTCCCTGTGCAGGTGAGATCAAAGTAGTCTTCGTGGA
This sequence comes from Picea glauca, assembly GCA_000966675.3. Lineage (NCBI taxonomy): Eukaryota > Viridiplantae > Streptophyta > Pinopsida > Pinales > Pinaceae > Picea > Picea glauca. The sequence continues at coordinate 534,869 of JZKD02S1673702.1, read as the reverse complement.
CGCGCTAGGGACATCTTCAACTTCGTCATCCTTCTTAGTCCTTCTTGGCCCAGGTGTATCTGGCATAGCTTCAGGGCTTTCCTTGTCGGACATGTCTGCGAGGTTCGTTGCAACAAGGAGGTCCATCGACCATTCCTTGGTAATCTCCTCTAGGTCATCTTCTGTCAGCTTGTAGTAGGATTGGAGTTTTTGTTTATGCTAAATTTCATGAAAGGTCTAAACCTATGAAGTACATTTGGGGTGATCCATGGTGTAGACTGAATTTCATTCTTCAGTTGGTTAAAGTAGGTGTGGAAGATAGCATTGGACTACCATTGCTTGTTCATGTTGTTGGAGTGCCACAACGTACATAACTTCTCAGCTAGTGGTTTGAAAGTTTCAATCTCTGGAAAAGTGGCTCCCTCTGGCAGTTCCCAAGCGATGAAAGCAATGAGTATGAGAAAACCACTAAAGTGGAACTCATACCCTTGGTATTGCAATCCTCTACAATCCAGCTCTAACTGTTTACAAGATACTATGCCCAATTCATCTGTAGTCCCTCAGTGCACTTCCCTGCGAGGTCAACTACGAAGCCAGTCACCTATGTTGGTATGTTCTTATGAAATAACTTGTCCATGATCAGTTGACATGCAAGGTGCACTACGCCACTCTGGATAGAGGCTACCTTGCAACCTCACGTACCCTTTTCTACATCGCCATAAGTTTCATTTATCCGTTGTGCTAGCATTTGGTCTGAGGTCTTGCCTGGGTAAAAGTCTTGTGGGTTAGGGCCTTGCATGCTAAGTTCTATGATCCAATTGATTAGAGTCGGATCCATAGTGATGCGATGGTACAACCATAAGTATCTTCCATGGTAGCAAGACAGCAACAACCTGACGCATGTGTTGACTTCTTGGTGTCTGCAAAAGTGAGGGATATTCATTACATTGAGCAATGTGGACTGCATGAGGTTCTGGGTCTAGGACTGTGGGACAATATTACGATTTATGCCTTTGGTCTTGGTTAAGTATTTATGCGGAGCTAACATGATATAGGTTTTGCGATCTCCAAGGCTAAAATCATTAAATTTCAGTGCTGCGAGCTTATCCTGGTCAGCACATACTGCGCGCACCCCTTTTGGAAGATATGCGATGATCAAGGTGTACTCAAAGTCTATGGGTGCACTATCGCGGTTAATCTTTCCACTCAAAGGTGGTATGTAAACCGACAGAATGCGCAGGATCAGCTTGGCATTTACAATATCGTCTTTGTGCTTTGTTCTTGTCTCGGTCATGGTTCTAGAAGGTCTTGCTCCATGAGCAGTGGAGGGAGAATATTGGACTCCTCATTTCGATGATGCTTTCACACCTACAGACATCCTTCTCTCTGACATGACTCTCTCAGCCATTAGGTCAATCAAAGCTTCTTAAACTACTTTCTCAACAGCGCTAAGCTCATCCGACATACAAGCTTGGGTCCACTAGTTCAGGTGTGAAAATGAATTCAGAGACTACGATGAACAGTATGGGAATAAGGCAATAATCATGGGGTGAATTAATCTCAAGTTTCGGGCTCAAATTCTCACTTAGAAAAAAGTATTCTCGGTGCATGGCACGACGGACTAAGTAGGGAAACTTAGCAATGTTCTTCTTGCAAAGGATATTGGACCTTCATTAACTTCGTTCTATCTGTTCTGGTGTTGTCCAATGGTCTAGTGGGAACCCATAATTGATTTTTGACCCATTCGGGGTGGAAGTCAAACGGGTATATCGGTCCAACGACTATATTGCTACACCATGGCGAAGTGCTAGATGTCGTTGTTCTGATATCTCGGCGAAGCTCAATTCTTGTGATTTTTCCTTCTACGAAGTTTCCTCTGGAGTCTTTTGTAACTTTCTGATTTTGATCCTCTTATTACTTAGCTTCCTAGGCTTTTTCCCAGTGAGCTTAGTCTCGGTCATCCTTTTTCCATTACGAATCTTATCTTCTCTTGACATAGTCACTTCGTGTTGCTTAGGTTCTTTCTTCAGATCTAAGGGTAATACTCCTTCATCACATGGATTAGGTATTTCAGTCTTCTGTGGTTCCTCTAATGATCTTATAGCTTTGACATCCAGGTCCCTGGTGTTTAACAGTTGAGATCTGTTCTCTTGTTCCTCCATCAAGTAGGCGATCCTTCTAGTCATAAATTCCACGAGTTCTTGCTTCTTCTATTCTAGGGCTTCATTTTCTTCTTTCCTTTGGATCTGATATTTTTCAATCTAGATCTTTCCTAACAAAGCTGGAAATGGGGCATGGTCCTCAATAAATCTAATGACTTCGAACTCTTCCTCTGTCGAAGTTTCATGGGTACTCATAGTTATCTGGGTAATTCTGCCACATAGGGTTACCATTTTGCCTTTAAATAATCTGATGGTTCCTAGTGAAGGGACTAGAGCAGGCCTTCCTAGGGTTTCCCAAGTGCTTTATGTCATAATGTTCATCGGTGTTCCCTCATCCAGAGCACATTCAATGTCAAAGTCTCCTATTCTTACTTCGATTTTCTACTTTTCTTTGAAGATCTTTGAAAAATTGACATCATTATGATCATCTAGGGTTTCTTTTATTTTTAGTAACATGATCTCTAATTCTTTCTAAGGTTCTTCCATAATTTTAGTTTCTTGAGCTCCTTCAGAGTTTGCTTGTTCCATATTCAGTTTTTCAAGTCTAGCAATCATTCTAGGGAAATCCAATACTTCATGGTCCATAGCTTTACAACAAAGGCAGCTAGGGTTCCTTAGCAAGATGTCCTAGTCTTCTGCAATTATAACAAAGAGTTAGTCCTCTCTTTCTCGTCCATGATCCCCAACTCTTCTTGTACTGTGTGCTAGGATCGTGATGGCTAACCTACAAAAATTTCTTTCTAGGATCCTGCATCCATTGGTTAGTCCAAAAATTATTTCTATGCATAGGTATAACATATCTTTCATTATTCCTATCAGACCTATTCATATCAAACTTTCTTTTATCTAACAATGCTCTAGTTTTCAGGCTAGGACAAAATCTATCAAGCGTACCTAGATTCATGCTTCAGAAACAAAACAAAAAAATCCACTTATCTTACCTTTATAGAGCACAAAGCTTTCAGATCTAAAACTTGAACTATTCTTACCTTTACTAGAGGCTACAGCTTACAGATCTTACCTCTTTTCTACAGAAATTTATACTTTTACCTTTCTTAGAGCATAAAGTGTTCAGATCTCACTTATTTTCTTCACTATCAACCTCTTTCTTGCAGATCTGACTTCTTTCCTTCATATCTGACCTTTCTTTCTTGGCACAAATCTTTGTAGTTCAAGTAGAGTACTGCACACTAGGGCAATAGATCTACGCAAAGAGCTTATTTCGCACAAATATTTTTCTTCTTTAGTTCCCAACAATCACAGTTCCAGGTCCCGACAACGAAACCATTTGTTGGCATAGGGGCATACACAGGATTCAATGCTCCAGAGCGCACCAATAAAACCCTAACTACCTACCCTTTCGGCAACACCTTTGAAGAAGATGAAGTCTCACCCGAGGTAGAGGCAGGGGTGGTTGTAGGACTCAGATGTCTGCAACCTTAGCTGGGACACCGATCTTTGATTATATCTCTTACAGGGCACTTAGCATAGATGATGATCAATATTTAACCCTTATGGTACTTTGCAGATAGCACAGAGCATCGCAGTGAATACTTAGACTAAATATGATTCAGTACTTAGCCACGGAAATATAGATTAGATTCAACAGATCAATCACTAAGCATATTATATATCAGATCTAACATTCATTCATATATTGGAAGCACAGAGCATAACTAGATATATTTAATCATAGCAAGCACTTAGCCAAGAAGGAGATAAACACATTAGGTCAAAGCAGAGAGCACAATACACAAAGTTACTGTGGTTCACCCCCACCCTGGGGCTACGTCCACAAAGTCTTCTTCTTTATATTATCTCGGTCAAGTGGTTACTGCACAAAGCTTTAGTGAGCCTTACTTCACACATGAAAAAAGATCTGCACAACTCACTAGATCCTTCTTCCTTGCACTTCAACACAAAACTACAACAACTTGCACTTAGCTTTTCAATCTCCTTACAATCATGCACAAATCACTTGCAATATACATCCAATCACACAGATCCAGCTACTAGCACTAAGCCTTTAGCTATACATCACATAGATGTACTACCATCCTCTACTTACATTGCCTAAGTATCTATTTATAGATTACAAAATGGACCTAAGCATGGGTAAACCCATGGGACGACATCCCTTTCCCTTTACATCAACCCAAAACCCTAAAAGGGACCAAAAAATAGGTCTCGCTTCCCTGATTTCCGCTTCGCATTCCTCTCCATCTTTGGTAAGTTGTCGCAGTCCCAAAAATGGTCAAATATGAACAAGTATTCTTCAAAACTTGGTCAAGGGCCAACAGTCTCTTCCTTCTTTTCATTTTGTTTGACTCCCTCTGAGTAAAGTAACTTTCTCTGAAGTCTGAAGTATGGATGTCTTCTTTTACTTGTTTTCTAGATATTTTATGCCTTCGGGTGTTTTTCTTGACTAGCATAATAATCAATCAATAAGGTTTGGACTCCCATACCAAGGATAATGGTCCAAGTCATGAGGTATCCCACACTAGAGATAATACCCTTCTCTTATTAAGAATGCAATCAACTATAGTTTTAATGATCAAACAATTTACCTGGATCTGCAGTCATGTTCAATTATGTATTTGGTTTAGATGAAGTACTTATCCTCTCTCTTATCTTCATCCTTTTGAGGTGGGTCTGAATCAATGTCAACGGTGGAAGCATATTGTCTTCCTTTCTTCTTGGTTGGACAATTTCTTGCATAGTGCCCATATTTGTCATATCTGAAGCACCAAATCTCTGAAAAATCTCTTCTATGATTATGACCTGAGGCTGATGGAGACTTCTCATCTCTAAATGTTTGTTTGAAGTTTCTTTTATATCTTCCTCCTTTATTTCTATGAAGTGAAAGAGCATGGTTGTCATCGGGGGAGTCTTCCACTCCTCTGTTTCTAAGTCTAAGTTGTTCTTGGGTACAGTTTGTCCATGGATGATCAAAAGTTGGTAACTTTTCTCTTCCACTGATGCTTTGAAGATAAGGTTCCCATGTTTTGGAAGATTGTTGAGAGTAGATAAGACAAGTTCTTTGTTAGACATGATTTCTCCAATGGAACCTAGTTGTTCTTTGATCTCTGATATATTCATAAAGAAGGTAGAAACTGTATCACCTTTTGTCATTTTGGTACTTTGAAGATGGCCCTTTAAGGTAAGGGATCTAAGGGTGTTGTCACTTTCAAACATATCTTTCAGTGCTTCATACATTTAATAAGTTGTCTTCAGGTTGGCAAGACAAGGTAGGAGATGATATCTTACTGAGTAGATGATTATTTTCCTTGCCTTGACATCTCCTTCCCTTCTTATTTCCTTCTCTTCATCGATAGTTGTTTCTGGTAAATTATTTTGTATCACTCTCAAAATATCATCTTCTTCAAGGGTGACCATAAGACTTGACTTCCAGGAGATGAATTTGCTTGATCCATCAATCCTATCTTCCACTAAGGTCATGTTCTTCATATTTTCATATTTCTTCACAAACTCTCGCCAACTGGTCTTAGAAAAACTAAGGGATAGGATAGGCTATCACATTTAGGTTTTGTTGGGCTTATGACTTCCAACAATAAGCCTTAAGAATGTCATAGGAATACTGGTGAGCTGAAAAGGCTTCTTCAATGAGCTGTAGAAACCTTAAAGCCAAAAATCTGCAGAAATTTGCGAAACCCTATGGCCAAAATTTCAAAATGCTCGAAATTTCACTCTGAGAGTCTCTGGAGGTGCGCTGGAGGAGGTCATACTCTCTGTTTATAGCCACACATGATTTTTGATATTTAATACGATCGAAAGACATCACATTTTTCTGTAGCTTCCATCACCTCGAATCTATAAACATTTTTCTGAGTTTCGAATGACTGTTGGGTTAAAGCCTACCTTATTAATTTTTACCATTTCAATTGTTTTATTTTTAATTCATGACTGTAAGCATGAATTAAACATGAAACCTGGCTTTTTTTAATAATTTTATGCTTTAGAAATATCTTTTAACAAGCCATCCATATGTAATTGAAATTTAAATCTTATTAAATGGTTAATTGATCCATTTTCAATTTTTTGGGGGTTTTAATATGATTGTTATATGGTTTGATAGTTCAATGTTGATCTGTTTTGGTACATGAAAAACTTTGGCTAATTATTTTTTATTCTTTCATAATTTTTATGGTCACATCAACATTCATTCCAACGAGTACAAACCTATTGTACTCGCATTTTTACCTTACCCTCCTAGCTCAAAAACATTATTGAAGCTATTCATTGTCTGCATAGGGTTTTGTACTCTTGGGTTTTTGGCACTCATCGCGAGAGATGGTAAGGGATACAATGAATCCTCTAGTTTTCTCTCCCACTATCCTAGTTATGATAACCCCAGGGCTTTGCTATTTTCGTGTTTCCACTCTCCATTTGGACTTGTTTCTGTTGCTCGCAAGATTGGAACCTAAAACCATTTCGAGTAATCTCTGTTGCATTCTGGTTACAGTGGTCATGGCACCCATTGTTCACATAGAGCCGAATGGATCCCAGGCCTTACTTTCCCATGACGATGTGATTGAGGACCTAAAGAATCATGGATGGGATATATTCCTTAATAAATTTGAGGGTTATAATCTTCAGGTAGCATAGGCCTTCACATGAACCTTTGACAGGTTTAGAGCTAAGATAGGAGACATACAATTAGAATTGAAAGAGGATTTCGTTAGCAAAGTAATAGGGCTCCCATCAAACGACGAGAGATGGTTTAAAAAAACCAGGATAGAAGAAGTCTCGTGGAATTTGTTTATGACCTATCGAAAAACAAACTGTTGTGTAAAAGGTATTCTTATCTCCCTGTTAAAACCTAGATAACATAGTTTGTTGTTAATTATGAAACAATTTGTTACTTGCAAAGGTCGATCCAGACTGGTCTTTCTCTACCATATCCGTTTTCTCATGAATTTCGTAGGTTTCGAGTTAGATATGGAATTTTACATACAGATGAGTCTCTATAATATTTCCAAATGTTACAAGTGACAGGGTGTCAATTCGAGCCTATTCCACCATGGATTGGTTAAAATCTTGTTGATGTATCATTTGTCGACCATAGGTGACAGTTGGGATATATTTTTGATGAGGAATGGTTTTTCCTAGGCTGACCCCATAGCAAACCCTCTTTTAATAGAAAACCCTAACTTAGACAGGCCAATGGTTGGAGACCAGTTCGGTAAGTCAATTAATGGACCAGAGTTTACTGGCAAAACCCCTTTAGACAAAGGATCACCGTGTAAATTTTCACCTGCAAGATTTCCAGAGAAAGAAACTGATGAATTGAAGGGAAATGATCCTTTTGTGCCTGTGAATGATGCTAGCTTGAACGTTAATGTTAAGACAGATGCCAAGAAACTTTTTAAAGAAAAAAAACAATAGTGTACAGATTTGGGTTTCAAGAACAAGAAAGCGGGTCGCCTAATCTCTAGGAAACTGAGGAACCGAAATGATACTCATCTGAGCTCGATCGATCCGATCGAGCTCGATGAGGGTTCAGATCCTGAGATAGAGGATTTTCTAGTTCGGGAAGATCCAGAAATGCAAGGTTCCATGAGGGAGGTTATCATTCATACTGAGCCTTATGATTTCGTGACAAATTTTCCACCATGCCTTAAAGGGAAAGAAGGATTCTCCAGTATTAGGAAAGATCTGAAGCAAACAACAGGTAAGACTGAAGCACCCTTGGTTGATTGTTTCCTTCATTGGCCTGCCATATCCCCTGTACACTGAGATGGCTATTTCGATTGGTTTGAGAACTATTATACCGACATTCCTCTCTTATAGGCCCGAATTAAAACTCTGACTGCTCAGAATGATTTGTTAAAGCAAGAAAACCTTGATCTCAAGGCGCATGCAGAAAGGGAGACTAAACGTATCAAGAAATCCGGAAACATAGTCATTAAGAATGCGACCAGTGTCAAGGAAATAATAAACTTTGAACTGTCTGACCCCTCTTTAGTTAACTTTTAATGGTAAAACAATTTTATTTTCCTTTCATTTTATTTCTGCTATCTAATTCGAAATAAGTAGATTTGAAGTTTGATTTATTTTACTAAAATTAAGATTGGCTACAGAATCTTCGATTCTGTAGCCAAGTCGCTTTTAATAAAAAAAATAGTTATTAGTAATTGTTTTTCTAATTTATCAAATTGGTTTTGTTTTTCTCAGGAAATGGGAGATTCTGTTGCTGATTGTTTGGAGGAAATATTTTCAAATTAAACATAGTTTCCCTTTCTTTATGTTTTATAAAAACTTTGATTTAATTTTTGAAGAAACCAACTCTGTTATGAGTGGTTTCCAATCCACTATTTTTGTAATATTACTTGATTTTGGGAGATTCAACTCTATCAGGTGAGATATGAGTCTATGGATCCCAGGTTACTTTAAATATTGTTCACTTTGTTAGTGAAATCATCTTTTTTTCGAACATATTATGGACATGTAATTCTCAGAACTGAATGGACAAGTTGTTCACATTTCGACTTTAGACCAGTGTGACACTATTCCATTTATGTTTTGCCTCTTATATTATGGGATATTAATATGTTACACAACTTTAGCCTCAATAGCATATAATGTTTCATTTTTCAGATTTTAAATTATGTCTATGATTTGTTGTGATACCTGTGATCGTTATTTCATTTTAGTATCATTGCTTTATGCTTTGATGTTAAGTGATGTATCACATGAATGCTTCACATTAAAATTTATTTTACTATAAACATTCATCATTACAAGGTCACTGGATCTATATGTTTATAACTATGTTCTTATATCCTTTCCCCCAAAACAACACCTTGAGTTTATTCTAGAGATGTCAACACAAGTCTGTTACAGTTTCTCTCACAGGCAAGATAGCTGAAAGCTTAGATTGCATAGGGAGATAGACACAATATGAGATTAATCTCAGGTTAGTTTTATTCACATTTAATTTATGTTATTAGTTTATTTATTAGTGAAACAAGACAGTTTAGATTGGTTGTGACTATTATTCTGCTCTTATTTCAGATTATGTTTTATTAGTATCTTTTTGAGTGCTTAGATTTTAGATTATAAAATAGAAAATATAAAAATATGTGCTTTCTTTATCTACTTTGAAAACAACTTTAAAAACATTGATTTCACAAGACATCCACCAAAACTTGTAATGTGTAAATATTCTGTTCATAAATCACATATTCATATTTGTGTTTTTTTAAATACTTGTAAATAATTAGATCCACGTATATAGTATTATAGTTTTAGCTTTAGCATAGTTTATTTATTTTCTTTGTTTAGGACCCTAGCTGGCTAACATAGACATTAAACCCGTCAAAATAGATTACACCAAATGACTTGGGTTAATTAGACAACCCCGGTCTGAATTTATTCTTCCAGTTGATGGTGTGTCACTTACACCCATCAACACTCTCCTATGCCAAAATTATCCCCAACATCCAAGTATTAGGGGCTAGAAAACCTCATAAAGGAGGGTCGTACGGATTTTCTAGAAACCCTAGGAGGGTCGTACGATTCTACAGAATTGAGAGGATCACTTGTAGTTTCTTGTGCAATGGGTTCTTCAAGACCTATGCTCTAATACCAAGATCACAAGAAGAGACACCATGCACAAGTACATAAGAAGTATCCTAGGAAATCTTTCTCAACAAGGGAAGAAAACCCAGCCAATCCTTTGCTATATTCTTCAAGAGAAAGACCTCCACCACCATAAACAACTAGACAAAAGGGTGCTTCACAAACCCTATAAGACTAGCACCCAAGAGAGGTGCGCATTTTTCCCAAGAACAAGTGTTTGCTGAAATTTCCAAACTCGCACTTGTGATATAATTCCTCAATGAAGAATTTACCTTTACTTATATTAGACTGAACCTATCAAAAATAGTGTCTATTGGCACAACAGGGCTGACCTTAATAACTTATAATATAATTAATAATTAACATATTAATTATATTTTACATTAATTATCTTTCACTTTATGGTGGGGCCGACCTGTACCCTTTACATCACAAATAGGGTTACAGGTAAGTCTGACTCTTGAAAAATATAGCAAGGGATCTCATACACCCACTAGTTCTTAGCCACTAGGGGCACATCCATCTGTGCTCAACCACAAGGATGTCCACATCTCTATCTCACTGCATCTCACAGGAGAACCACACTCACTAGTGCTCAACCACTAGGATCATGTTCACCTGTGCTCAACCACATGCACGTCCAACATAGAAGATATTCTTTCTCACTGTGTTACACAAGAGAATCATCTGGAGTACATCATCTCAACTCTCTTCTCAGAGGAGGCTAATACATCATTTCATATCTATCTCAAAATGATGCACCCAACTCATGGGATTTTCCACATGTTCACATGTTCTCAGCCATAGGCACGTCCAACTCATCAGATCTTCTTTCTCACTACGTTACACAGGAGAATCATCTGGAGTATCATCTCAAATCTCTACACATAGGAGGTTAGCACAACGTTCCAGTTCTATCTCGAATAGGAACCACATACCCATCTCATGGGCACACCCAACTCATGGGATTTCTCTCAGGTTAACTCAATCATTCTGTGTCTTGGAGAATGTCTCACGCAGTTGTAATCATCAATAGTTTCAAGCCATACAAGGATTTGATGATCTTGCACCTTATGCTCTTGTCCCTTCACAACAAATCCTTCTGGTTGAGACATGAACACGTTCTCTTTCAAGTCTCCATTCAAGAAAGAAGTCTTCACATCCATTTGATGAATTTTCCATCCCTTTTGTGCTGCCATGGAAAACAGAGTGTAGATGGTATCCCATTTTGTTGTGGGGGAAAATGTCTCCTCATAATCAACACCTTATTTCTATGCAAACCCTTTTTCCATGATCCTTGCTTTGTGTTTATCAAGTGAACCATCTGATCTATACTTGTTATTGAATACCCACTTGCAGCCAATTAGTTTGGTTCCATATGGATGGTCCACCAACTTCCATGTCCCATTCTTGATGAGAGCATCATATTCCTTCTACATGTCTTCTTTCCATTCATCATGAGAAGTGGCTTCTTTAAAGGAAGTTGATTCAAGGTTAGTAGATAAATTCAACTCACAATCATATGAAACATCCATATCTTCTACATCACCCGAGTTTGAATTATTTAAATTACCTCCATCTTGTTTTGAGGATAGTTTGGTTCCTGTCTTCCCATCCTCAACAAGATGAACACTTTCAAGTGTTTTTGTGAGCCATTTTGGTGGACCTTTCTGAGATGGTCCAGGTTGCTCGACTTATTGAGATGGTGCTGAGTTCTCATCAAGTCTCGGGTTTTCAATCTTCCCGATAACATCATAAAATTGATCTTAAAGTTTAGATGAAGTGGAAGGAACTTATTCATGTGGGGGAGATGGTGCTACAAAAGGATATTCCAAATATTGACCCAAGATAGGGACCCCCCCTTCAAGATGCGGTATCTCATCATCAAATTCTTGATATGTCTTTACATGAGTGAATCTGTACAAATGATCAATATGCCTCTCAACAATTTCTTCTTTCTTGGTGGATTCAAGAAACATCACATATCTAGAAAGGATAAAATTCTTGTTTGTCTCATCATAAAGATGATACCCCTTAGTGGTATTTGAGTACCCCAAGAAGATTCACTTCTGACACCTTGCATCAAGATTTCTTCTTTGCTCCTTAGGAATCAAGGAATAGCAGGTGGAACCAAAGACACTGAGATGCCTCACCGATAGAATGTGAGCATACCAAATTTCATATGGAGTCTTGTTTTTGAGAGCATGAGATGGACACCTGTTTTTGACATAAATTGCACATAGAACTGCATCATCCAAAAACATCAATTTAACATTCTTGAAAAACATCATGGAATGAACCATATTTAGAAGTGTCATGTTCATTCTTTCTTCCACACCATTCTGTTGGGGATTGTATGGAAC
>JZKD02S1673702.1:467766-513088 GCA_000966675.3 Picea glauca | reverse complement strand
ACACACACGTATCAAGGTAACAATATAGTGAACTGCACCAATACAAAATAAGTTGGAACCAAGAGAGTTCTCACACCACTCTAGTGAAGGTAATGATCATAGTTTTCCTTAAATACCAAAAAATGGATAATGGACACACCATTGAATGGATAATGAATTTTCTTAACGATATGGATAATGATATAATGATATGGACATACCAGCCAATAGATACCGATGTCATTTAAGAATATGCACTATAATGGACATACCAACGAATGGATAACGATATTGGAAGAAACGATGAACGACACTAACCCTAGGAATGTCCTAAACCCTAGGACATATATGTAATTGTCTTAAGTGAATACAATTCCAACAACAACATCTATATCTGACTACCAAAATCGAGCTGAGACGATATTATAGTTATGGATATGTTTAGAAGATGAAGGTACAAACCTACCACATTGAAATCGAGTATAAGATGGAGTATTTCTTTGCAGAGTGGAATGAATGGTTGGTAGACTGAAATCGATCAGGGTGCTAGAGGACAGAGGAGAAGATGAAGACATGAGGGCTAGCAGAGGAATTTTAGAAGGCCAGGGAATCTACTCATGGAGTTAGGCCAAGTTCTGATACCACTTTCAGGCCAGGAGTGGTAGAAAATAACTCCACACTTGATGATTTCTGCATTAGTATGATAGGTAAATATATACAAAAGAATATGACTCTTGGTCTTCCCAAATGGGTNTCTAGTGAAGGTAATGATCATAGTTTTCTTTAAATACCAAAAAATGGATAATGGACACACCATTGAATGGATAATGAATTTTCTTAATGATATGGATAATGATATAATGATATGGACATACCAGCCAATAGATACCGATGTCATTTAAGAATATGCACTATAATGGACATACCAACGAATGGATAACGATATTGGCAGAAATGATGAACGACACTAACCCTAGGAATGTCCTAAACCCTAGGACATATATGTAATTGTCTTAAGTGAATACATATTCCAACAACAACATCTATATCTGACTACCAAAACCGAGCTGAGATGATATTATAGTTATGGATACGTTTAGAAGATGAAGGAACAAACCTACCACATTGAAATCGAGTATAAGATGGAGTATTTCTTTGCAGAGTGGAATGAATGATTGGCAGACTGAAATCGATCAAGGTGCCAGAGGGCAGAGGAGAAGATGAAGACATGAAGGCTAGCAGAGGAATTTTAGAATGCCAGGGAATCTACCCATGGAGTTAGGTCAGGTTCTAATACCACTTTCAGGCCAGGAGTGGTAGAAAATAACTCCACACTTGATGATTTCTGCATTAGTATGATAGGTAAATATATACAAAAGAATATGACTCTTGGTCTTCCCAAATGGGTGACCATTATGACTCTTCATATTTACATACAGTTATAGTTACAAGTAACGTGACCACAAGAGATTACATGTCCAACACACACACACACACACACACACACACACACACACACACACACACACACACATTCATCCCACCCTCCTACCCATAAGAGAGAATATATATTTCTCATGGTTTACATCGTCAACAATAATTGGCTCACAAAGAATGGAACGTGTCACAAGTGAGATTTGATCCCGGGTGGGGAGAATAAAATTTATCCTCCCAAATCACCGAGCTAGACCTAATTGAATGTGTGTGTATGTGTGTGTCTAGATTTAAGCCTAAGCGGGGAGGATAAAATTTATCCTCCCGAACCATCGAGCTAGACCCAATTGAATGTGTGTGCACATACACATGCTTTAATTTTCCTGTAAATACAAAGTCAATTTAGCTCCTTTGGAGATCCTCAATCACTTATTATATAACAATAAAGAAAAAAAATGTTACTACAATTATGACCACCATAGAATTGTTGAGATGTTGAACATTCTAGGTGTGCTCATGTTGTTTCTTTTGTCCCATAACTTGGTTGTTTCTTTTAGAACTTGATTTTTATCTCTCTTGGCATTGGGGTGTGTCATGAGTACTACACCTCTTGCATACCACTTCTTGCCCCCATTTTAGGTTTGCCCCATGTTCTCTAGTATAATTACTCCCCTTTTGTCACCCTTTGTATATGTTATAATAATATATTTCAGAAAAACGATAATAAGGGATATTTCATTTAGAGGATAGGTTTGTCTTCAATTTGAAGTTTTGATTCCTTATTTCTATGGGCCAACTCTTTGAGCTTTTGCTAGCTAGTAATTGTTGTTCACAATAAATTTCTTAAATTTAATAAGTAATATGGATCTCATATTGTGTTAGCAATGATTTGTCGATTGATTAATATTGCTCTCATTAGGATTCAATTCATTCCAAAGATATTTTTATGTTCATGTCAATGTTAATGAAAACAATTGGGGTCACATCCAAGACCTCTATAACTTTAATGAAATAATTAGCCCCACTCATGACATCTTAAATGGGAGGATAACACTCCATCCCACAACCACTAAAGATAAACATGATTAACAATGATGATATTAATCATAATTTAACTTTATAATATTGAAAAAGTAAAATATATTATTAATATTCAATTAAATTAAATATAACATATATTAAACTTTACTTAAATTTGTATATATATGAATTTTACTCTTATTTATGAGTATTAACACTTATAAATTATATATCAACACACTCAATTGCAACAAAATACCTTTAATGAAAAAAATACTATTTAATTAAATGACATTCACAAATTTTATTATTATTATAAAAGCAACAATTTAAATATTCAAGGGTTAGTATTGACTTAGTCTTTGTTGATATAATCTTAAGATCTTGATAAGGAGTTACATTATCATGTACAAACAAAATTTCGGGAAAACTTCCACTTGTACCAAATTCCCTTGAATTTAGAGCTATTAACTTACTTGCTTATATCCAAAAAAAAAAATAAAAAAAAAACCAATTAAAACTATTTTTAAATCATACTTGAAAAAAATAAAATTAATTTCAACTTATATACTTGTCTTAAAAAAACCAATATCACATACTCAACTCTAACATATTATAAACTTTTGACTCTTACCTTAATCCCATACATAAATCCCAAAAAATTTAATAAAACACAAACTTTTATAATTGTATACATCTACCTAACTAAAATGAAAACTCATAATTGAAATTATTTTCATAATGGTTACTAAACTTCTACGATTTCTATATACCGAACAAAATCATGCGTCAAGAAGCACGCGCCGCTCCTTTTATATCAAGTGATATATTATTTTAAATATTTTATTTTAATGTATATATATTTGTCCTTTTATGAACGTGAAAGAATGGGCTACCACACTTGTTTTTGTTTATGATCATAATATTTATGTATGATTTCTCTGCTTCTACACTCTTACGACATTATTAGAGAATCAAGCCACTCTTTTCTCAACAATTTCATTATTTTTTTGTTATTTTGTTATTGTAGATTGTTATTTTTTTATATTAATTAATGATGATAATTATTTTATTGATTTGTTTTAAAATTTTATTCGTATATTAAAAATATGATAAATAATTAGTTGATTTGTTTTAAAATTTTATTTGTACATTAAAAAAGTTAAAGAAAATATTTTATAAATTTATATAGTTTAGAGGATTTAATAAGATATGAAAGTTACTATTTAAGTATGAAAAAATTCCATAATTATTTATAATGCTAAAAAAAATTATTGATATATTGTGTGCAAGGTTTCAAAACGTTCAATGTTTTGAGTGGATACTCCTCATCAATAGGGATATAAAAAGATTTTATGATGGAATAGAGTGATGAGTATCTTATTTAAAAGACAAGAGAGTAAGTGACCATTGAGGGAGAGAAAAAATATCAATGCAAAGTAACCAAAACCCTTTTATTCAATGGCTACTCCCTCCCTCAAATCAACCAAGCTTTATGAGAAGCCAACAACCCTAAACATAAGATTACCTCTCCCTCCACCCCGCCTCGTGCCCTCATCTCTCTTCCTTATATCCAAGGCACCACCGATCAGATATCAAAACTCTTAGCTAAGAAAAATAACAAAACCATATTCAAACCCTACAAAACCCTAAAACAACCTTTTAGAACTGTGAAAGACAAACTCGACCCGATGCTTGGCCCAAGAGTTTACCAAATTCCTTGCTCCTATGGGAAATTGTACATAGGTCAAACTGGTAGAACCTTTAAAGCTCGCCTCAAAGAGCATATAGTCGATACCACCTATAACTGAATCGCTAAATCAACCATTATCGAACACTCCTTTAACTCTAAACACCTTATTTTCTTTGACCAAACAAAAATTTTAGCCTCCGCTCCTCATTACTCATCCCGACTCATTCGAGAAGCCCTGGAAATCAAGAAGCATCCTAATAACTTCAACCGCGAAGATGGATACAAGATTAGTCAATCCTTGAAATCGATCATTCTCCATCTTGACCATTAGATATCTCTCTCAGACCTTTTCCCACTCGCCTTTGTCCTACATCCTCCCCCCTTCTCAGTTTTTGTTCCTCCCCAACCTTAACATATTTACTCTATTTCTCTTTGATTTCACTTCATTTCTTAATCTTCCTCCACATTTGGTTTTATTATCCTCCTTCAAATATTTTTCCTTCCCCTTTAATTTCTTCAAATTCTTCCCCCCTCCCTCCCCCAATTAGTTTTTACTCTTAATTTCAAATTTCCTCCCATATTTTATTATTACACCCCTTAATTATTTTTTACTCTTAATTTCAATCATTTTTCCTCTTCTAATCATTTTATCATTTAATTCTTTTAGTCGTTAAATTTCTTAAAGATATATTCATATTTTTTTATACATTCATATTTCCCTCCCCTTTTTATATTTTAATCTTTACCTAATTTAACTAATTAATTAAAAAAAATATTATGATTAATTTTAAATTTCATCCCAAAATTTAGTATTCTTCTCTTACCTAACTTAAGCAACAATTTTTTGATATTAAATTATTGCTAATAACTCAAAATTTGTTTCCATATTTTATTTTTCTTCCCTTTTTTCCATCCAATTACTTTAACATCTAATCTTTAATGACACATTTAAATATTTTTTGTTTTTGTGATCTATTTAATTTTACATCCATCTTTTTAATCTCTCACATTTATCCCCCTTTCCTCTTATTAATTCAATGGCTAATTCTTTCTCTCCTTCATTTTTATTTTTATATTTTTTTCATCACCTTTAAATAATTCATTTTTATCTCAACCATATTTTCCATTCACATTTTTTCTCTCCCTCAATCGTCACTTACTCTCTTGTCTTATAAATAAGATACACAGTGTAGTCAGAATATTTTTAGCAAAGTCACTATTGTTATAAATATTTTGAAATTAAATTTTGAGGTGAACATATAAGAAAATTTTAAGGAAAAAGTGATATTCATTTTTCACCTTTTTAATATCACAAAGATGATAAATTATTTCCTCATAAAATATAACTTTAATAATTATTCAATATACTATTTTATTATGAATTTCACGAGAATTCGCTATTATTTTAATAATATTGATTTTGTGTTTTATACTCCCACAAGTTGCATAGCTAAACTCTGCATTGGATAATTCCCAAAACAATGAGGGATGAAAGAATATGTCATCTTTGTGACACTAAAAGGGTTGAAGATGAAAAACACTTTCTCTTATAGTGTTCGAGTATACCCAAATTAGATTACAATTTCAAAATATCTCTCACAATATCGGTCTTCCTAACCTTTTAAATATCAAAACTATGGTGATCATGGAACGCTTCTCTTAATGTTTTTCAAGTGCAGAAATGAAACTCTAAAGAAATCCAAGTAATCTCTTCCCTTTCTTAAGATTCGATAAACCAATTCTAATGGACCAATTTTGAATGAACATTAATCATCATCATAAAAATACTTATGTAATCATTTGAGTTTAGCTTAAACTGTTGAAAAGAATGATTATTATCCTCAATAAAATTAAATTAAATTTAAAATAAGTGTAAGTAACATATTACTTATAATCTTTAAAATTAAATTTATTTATGAATTCTTTATAATATTTTTTCCATTATTTTTTTTTTTTATTTACAAATTTAAATTAATTTTACCCTAACTTATAATTTTTTCCTCCTTAACCACTTCAATGTTTCTTTCATATTGGTCGCCGTATAAACAATTTATATATGTCATGTAATACAAAGTTGAAATTGAAATAATATTTTATGTTTTCGTGTTTAACGTATTACGATGTAAAGGAAATATTTATATCATAAAATTTTACGATGATTTATTTCTATTATTCTTGACAAAAGCATGGAAATCTTTATATCATAAAATTTTACGATGATTTGTTTCTATTATTCTTGACAAAAGCATGCGATAATTTTTTTTAGATTTATAATGAAGATGAGATTTATATTATGTAGTTTAGATTTATTATGAAGATGAGATTTATATTATGTAGTAATTAAAAAAAGTTGTTATATATCTCAAGTATTGTCTTGTTACTTTATTAAATTATCTAATTTTTAAATAAATTTTAATACTAATTTTGTTTTTTTATTAAATTTTGTATTCCACTTTAAATACAAGTACAAATTTATTATTTTGTATAACTTATTTTTTTATCAACTTTAATGTTCTCTTTTAAATATTTAAAAATTCATTATTAAAAAATGAATTGGACAGAAAAATCATGACGCATTGACCATTGAGAGTACATGAGATGTTTGTGATCATATGAATCTATTCAATTTAAGAGTGGTTTTGGTATGATTCTATGAAGGTTACTTATGGTTTTGGAGAGAAAACGTCACGCTGTACTTTTTACAAGTTACACAACAAACTATCCATCATTTTTTCCTTTGAGGGGTTCCTTTTTAATGGTTTTTGTGTGTGTGAAGAGCTTTGTTTGGATTTACCATAAAGATAGACCTTAATTGATAAGAGGTTGATGTTGTTAGGAATAACATCATGGAACTTGAATATGAATTGTTGGATTAGATTATTATGAACACCCATAAGAGGGTACTCGGATCTTTACTCATTGGACTATGAGAGGGTGAAACTTATTCACTAGGGACAAGGATCTTATTCATTAGGGGATCTACACCATCGAGGGAAATTTAGAAATAAACCTAGGAAAAGTGGGTAGGGTGGTAGACTTGTTAGTTTCTCTATATTATGCAGAGCTTCTAAAAGTGTTGGTAAGGGTAGGATCCCACCTGAAGGGTGATCGACGGTGGGATTGCTTGACGATCTTGTCAAGGAAAAAGGACACACTATAATAGTCAATTCTATTCGATCTCTAGGTTAGAGTTTGCATGAGGAGATTTTTGGGAAGGAACCCTGAGATTGTTCTAGAAACAAGCCTTCATTCTCAACCTCATTCTATAAGAAATCCATACCATACATATAGAACAGGTTGTGGAGTTCTAGGTTTATCAGTCAAGGCTTAGATCTTGAGGCACTAAGTGGGGTTTAAAGGGTGAAAAGGCCAGTTTGGGGGGAACCTAAGTTCTAGAGGGATAAAATGGTGATTAAACAAAGAAGAGCCAAGGTAAGAATGATTCTTGGGGAGGACCTATGAGTGGAGAAAGCATTGGAATACTCAGGTAAAGCTCTCATTGTCTAACCCTGAGCAAGAATGAGGCAAAAATACCTGTAGAAGTCCTCCAATGGATCTGAAACCTATCTCAATGTGTTCAGAGCATAATAAATAGTCAGAAATGACTATTCAGTCTCAGCAAATGGTTATGTGCTCATTTGAGCAATGCCTCAAACAATGAGGGCTTCAAGCTTCATGGAGCTTCCTCCAACTTAAATGGTTAAAAACCTACATAAGGAGTCTTCAAATGCCTATGAAAACATCACCAATGGACTCAGAACGTCCAAAAACCCCTAGCTGGGCTTTTACAGCACCTGATTTGGTCAAAAACTCAAAAAGTTATGGCCTCTGCCATTTTTCCCCTTCAAGCTCTGCTACTGGTTCGCCATTCTGCACCTGTGGAAAAGTGAACCTAGCTCCAGAGCATTTTCGTGTGCATAAACCCAGCACACGCGTGTCCCGCAAAACACGCCAAATCATAGAACCGTTAACGGAAATAAGTCCCCCCGGGACGGAGGTGTTGGGCGCATGGGGCCATGTGGCCACATCTCGCGCACAAAAGGGCTACCTGTTTGAAGACCAATAAAACCACGCCACATGGCTAACCGTTTGAAATCCCGTGCAAATGTGGAGTCGGGTCACCGTTTGATATGAACCAAACCCCGCGCGCCATTTAAAATGTGAATGGTCACATATAATGTTATAAAACCGTGTGTTTGAATAAACCAAAACACATTTCAATCTCCGCACGCAGTTTAATAAATGGTTATATAAACACGACCATGTGTGTAACCGCGCGCCATTTTAATAACGTATGGTCACATTGTTAATTCCTATAACCGTGTGGTTTTAAACCACAACTCCACGCCCATAATATAACCCCCGCGTGGATAGTTAATGGTCATATGCATTGGCAAATGGAACCGTGTTCCAATGAAATATACCCCGCGCGAAATTTGATACAAGGCTTGGTCACATTGATATGCCAAAGAACCGGGGGTCGGGGCTAGCCCCGGCTCGACCCCCCTCCATTGGAAACATTATTCAAATTCAAATATGATAAAACTCGTGTATGTAACAAGTAACAACGCGTGGCTTTATGGTAAAGTGGACTTTGTTAAGGCGTTTGAACGGAGGGGAGGTCTTGTTAAGATTTATTTTATGAGGTAGAGGGTGCTTGCATAGCATAACAAGTCAGCCTTCTATTTTCAGATCAAGGGGGAACCTAAGTTCTAGAAGGATAAAATGGTGATTAAACAAAGAAGAGCCAAGGTAAGAATGATTCTTGGGGAGGACCTATGAGTGGAGAAAGCATTGGAATACTCAGGTAAAGCTCTCATTGTCTAATTTTTTAGTCATTTTATCTCTGCCCAAACCCTTAATGATTGGATCTAGAGGGATTAGGTTCCAATTCTTGGTTATGGGTCGGTCTTTCACCTTCTTACTAGAGGGTGGATTGGGATTGTATTTAGCTTAAAGGAGGATTTGAAGAAAATACTAGAGGGAAGATGGTATTGGGGATCGACCTTGTTGGTGCTCAAAGCCTTGTCTATGAATTGTGATTCATGTACCGACATTGCTAAGGGTGTTCTAATTTGGGTTAAATTTCCTAGACTACCATTGAAATTATTGTATGAATTTTTTTTTCAAAGAGATCGGCAATCATTTGGAGAAAACATTGGACATATATGTAGCCTTTAAGTTGAGTTCCTATTGGATGGTGGTTAGGGTTACGGCTAAGATGGATTTAAATGAATTCCTTTTGGAAAGCATGGATATTATGGTAGGGGATTTTCGTATTTCATTCTCAAGTTCTGGAGTCCAATAAAATTCCATTAAGATGCAATCATTTCCATATGTATGGTCACATAGTTGAATATTGTTCTCATGCCTTCATAAGGAAAGTCTGGAGGAAAAAGCACCATGGCTCAAACGTGACCATGGGTATCATAAACAATTAAGAAGGCATTGAGGGACCTCACCCTTAGAAAGAGGTCGCAATCCCTATTTTGATTAAAGAAGGGAATAACGTCAATGGGAAGGAATCAAAACCTAAGACTTTGGATAATATTTTGGAGAAAGATAAGGTTTTAGAGACTGCTCTTGTCTAGGGTGTGTATCCTATACCATAAGGAGCCACTAGCCCAATGGAGCTAGTTCAAGAGATGGAAGACCTGAGAACCTATTTACGATAAGTCTTTAAAGCATAACTTTGAAATTGTTTTAAAATAGGTCAAAATTAATTTGGATATAGGGAATAATGAAGTTTGGTCATTCCTGTTGGGTATGTGTTATATTCTTTGCACGACTAGATATAGTGTTTGCATTGTGTTGGGCGCACGAGAGATCACAAGGGTTTTTTTTTTTTTGGCATTTTTTGCATCCATTTTTGGGTGGTTTTTCGGCACATGGTTTTCGTCGATGGTTTTCTAATTCCTGTTAAGGAATTAGGGTTGTTGACTAATCTGGGTCAATGGATTAGGGGTTTTGGATGCCATGAGATCCTATATATTGTATTGTATTATAAACAATGAATGTATGATGAATAGAAGATTAGAAGTATAGCTCTAAACAGGTTGTTGGTTTTCCCGGTTTGGGTTTCCAAAGTAAAATCTATGTGTAATGTGTGTGTGTGTGCCATTGCATCTTTTCTGTTTGATTAAGAATTTGTTTGCAGTAATTAATTGTGCAAGGTTAAAATCTACATTTGGTATCAGAGAAATTATTGGCTTCAAGGGGATGCCTTTGTGGTCAGGGGTTTCGCTTGGGTATGTGATAAGCCTTGATATAGTGGAATATCTAAGGTATTGATTATTCAAGTGAAAAGAAAGGGTGAGCAGTTCAAAAATAAAGATCAATAAATTTAATGGGAAAAGTTTTGAGTTGTAGAAACTGAAGATAGAAGATTTGTTGGTGGACAAAGATTAGTGGATCATCGTGGATCTAGGTATTGCACCTATAGAAATGTCAACAAAAGACTATGAAAAGTTGGATTGAAAGGAAAATAGAACAATCTGGTTGTGTCTCTCATATTCAATATTACTGAATGTGTCAGGGGAAGCTATGCCCAGGGATTTATGGAATAAGTTGGGGAATTTGTATCGGTCTAAGTCCCTAGTAAACAAACTATTCCCGCAGAAGAAGCTATATAAATTGAGGATGAAAGATGGAGACTCGGTGACAAAGCATCTGAACACCTTCAATACAGTGGTAAGTCAGTTATTATATGTTGATATTAAGATTTCTTATGAATTCAAATGTATTAGTTTATTATTCTCTTTACCAAACTTGTGGGATAGTGTGGTTGTGGCCATAGGTAGTAATACAACTACTTTAAGTTTTGATGATGTGGTCTCATCCTTATTGTTGGAGGAGATGAGGTGGAAGAACATGAAAGGACAGAGCACAAAAGAATTGTTTGCAAGAGGATGCTCCCAAGAAAGAAATAGATCTAAGTCCTCAAGTGGGATATCTAAATCTAAGGACAGTTATAAATCTCTCAGAAAGTTTGTAAAGGTATGTTGGAGATGTGGAAAAGAAGGTCACTACAAGAAGAAATGTAGATCCAAAAGTGTTGAGAGAGGGAAGGGATACGAAGATGCTCCTTCTAAAGAAGATAAAACCTTCACAGAAGAAGGAGGGGATGTGTACTTAGTTTTTTCAAGCACGCATGCATATCAAGATGCATGGTTGGTTGAATCAGATACATCCTTGTTGGGTTGTTATATTCTTTGAAATGAAAGTTGAGGTGGATTGACTGATAGTCAAATGCAAAGGTTGAGGTGGTTCGACCGGGTAAATACGAAGTCGAGTTGGATCGACAGCAAGTCGAAGGTCGAGGTTAATCGACTGGGTAAAGTTGAAGTCGAAGGTCGAGGTGGTTCGACATGGTAAATATATCGACAAGAAGTTTAATAGGTCAATCAACAAGAGGTCGACAGGAGGGCGTGTGGTAATATGATTTGGTAGTCGATTGTAACTAAATCCTAAGATTCACAGGATTTGTAGCCAATGATATGCATAGATCTGTAACCATTTTTGCGTGTCATTTTCTTTAAGGTTTTTCCTTCTGTATATCCTATAAAGAAGGCATGTTGTAAGGCCGAAAAGGCTGATTAATGAGTCAATGAATAATTGTAGAGGTTTCTGGCCATGTAGATGTAAGTTGAATTAGCTACAGGGTTTTTCTTGTGTAAGAAAGTGGGTATGATGTCGATTGTGTCTTAGGTGTGGACCAAAGTTAGACATGTAACCTTTTATTATGAATGAATAAGAGAACAAGGAGAAGAACACTCAAGGAATGTTGGTTTTTCCGGTTTGGGTTTCCAGGGTAAAATATTTGTGTACTATGTGCTTGTTGTGTCATTTACTTTCTTGATTAAATATTTCTTCCTCTCTTCTGTTAGGTTTATCATGGAAGCGTGTCTCATTTCCTAACATGTGGTATCATAGTCTGGATTAATAGTCTTAGATATGAGCTAAACCCTAGGTAAAGTAAGAGTCGTAAACTAGAAATATTTAAATATTGTGCTAAAGATTGTGTTAAAGAATGGGGAGCAGTTCGAGAATAAAGATCGAAAAATTCAATGGCCATAATTTTGAGCTTTGGAAGCTTAAATTTGAAGATATCCTTGTAGATCGAGAACAATGGAAAGTCACATGTCTAGGTACCATGTTGGCAGGTATGTCAACAGAAGAATGGGAGAAACTCAAGAGAAGAGCAATGAGTACAATTTGACATTGTCTTGCAGATTCGATGTTGTTGTATGTCTCAGGTGAAGATTCCACCAAGAAATTGTGGGACAAGTTGGGAAGCTTGTACCAGTCGAAATACCTAGTAAATAAGTTTTTTCTTATAAAGAAATTGTATCTTTTGAGAATGAGTGATGACAGTTCGGTGACTGGGCATTTAAATGTGTTTAATACCATTATAAGCTAGTTATATTATGTGGATATTAAAATCACCAAGGACGAGAAGTGTATTATCCTGTTATGTTATTTGCCAGAATCTTGGGATAGCTTAGTCGTGGCTATAGGGAGTAATACAACCACATTAGCGCTAGAATATGTGGTTTCATATCTACTGTCAGAAGAAATGATAAGGAAGAACATGGAAGGATCAACCAAATATGATTTAGTAGTGAGAGGTCCATCGGTTGACAGAGATAAAGGAAAATTCTCCAGTAGAAATTTTAAGTCGAAGGGAAGATCTAAATCCTCAGTTCTGTAGATAAGAAGATGCTGGAAATGTAGTAAAGCTAGGCATTACAAAAAGGCCTGCAAGTTGAAGGAGATGGAATTCAGTACAGGATCTGACAAGAAGCAGTTGACTGAGAGAAAGACGACTCCCGATAAGGGAGGTGATGTGTACCTGGCGTTGACCAGTACACGATCAGATCAAGATGTTTGGTTGATCGACTAAGGAGCATCCTATCAGATGACATCACATAGAGAATGGTTTTGTGAATATGAACGATAAGAAAGAGGAGGAGTGTTCTTGGGGGATGACCTGACAACCATAATTGTTAGATGGAGAAGAGTTCGACTGACACTGTAGGATGGGAGGAGTAGAACCCTTCCAGGTGTGCTAGACATTCCGAGTTTGGAAAGAAACATGATATATGTCAGTAAGATGAGTGGTTTTGGAATGCATACTCTATTTCATAGGTATTGGTGCAAGATGGTCAGAATTGTGATGGTATTAATGAAAGGAGTTCAGATTGGAGCCCTATACAATTTGTTAGGGGGTGTCGACTCGACTGGATGGAACAACATATTTTCTCCTAAAGTCGACTCGACTCGACTTGGGCTGAGTCAATTCAAACCGACTCGAAAAATCATCATAAAGTCGACCCAACCATGTTATGGAATGAGAGGATGGGACACATTGGAGAAAAATGACTTTGAGCTATGCATAGAAAAGGTACGGTCGAAGAATTTCCTGAATGTAATTTAGAAGTTGACTTTTGTGAACATTGTATATATGAAAAACAAAGTTGGGTGAGGTTCCCATATGGAGCGACAAGGGAAAATGGGATTCTAGAGTTGGTTCATAGTGATGTGTTTGGCCCTGTTACAATGTCTTAACTTGGTGGATCCATGTATTATGTCTCCTTCATAGATGGTTTTTCCAGGAAGACATGGATATATTTCTTGAGGAAGAAATCATAGGTTTTCAAGAAATTCAAAGAGTTTAAATATCTTGTAGAAAACCAAACATATATGAAGATTAAGATGTTGAGAACTGACAATGGTGGTGAATTCTGTGGACAAGAATTTGATCAATTCTGCAAGCAGTGTGGCATAGCATTCCAAACTACCACACCATATACCCCACAACAAAATGGTGTTGTCGAGAGAATGAATCGAACATTGATGGGAAAGGAAAGGATCATGCCTAATGGTGTTGGGCTCGCATAAGAATTCTAGGTGGAGGAAATCGACACTGCAAAATATCTATTGAATATGTCTCTTTCGTCGGCGCTAGTCGACATGACTCCAAATGAGGTATGGTCAGGTAAGAAGCCTTCAGTTTCACATCTAAAATTATTTGGCTATGATGCATTTGTGCATGTTCCCAAGGAAAAGATGAGCAAGTTGGACAAGAAGGAAGTAAAATGTATTTTCATTGAATACAAAGAAGGAATGAAAGGATATAAGCTCAGGGATAGTGCATCAAGGAAAACATTGTACAGTTGAGATGTGCTCTTCAAAGAAGTCAAAAGTAATTTTGAGCCTAACAAAATTGTTCAGACCGAGAATAATCCTGAGATGGTGTGTTTTGAACTAAGGAACGAAGAAGATGATTCAAATTAGTCGATTGAATCAGAAGAAGAGGTGGAACAACTTACCCTGGTGGTAAGGAGGTCAGAAAGAGTAAGAAAACTAGTGGAAAGGTATAGTCCGCCCAACTTCCATGCCACATTTGTGTTAATTACCATCGATGATGAGCCCAAGTTGGTCGGGGAGATAGTCGACTCAGCAGAGGGAAAACAATGGGAGGACACCATGGTTGAAGAGATGGAGTCCTTGCACAAGAATGAGACATGGGACTTAGTCAAGTTTCCTAGTGAAAGAAAGCATGTCGGTAGCAAATGGGTATTCAAGAAGAATATGAATGAAATAGGTCAAGTCAAGAAATTCAAAGTTCGACTGGTAGCGAAAGGATATTCCCAAGTCGAAGGAGTCAACTTCGGTGAGATTTTTTCCTCTATTGAAAAACTAACTTCCATTAAAGTACTAATGTCTCTAGCTACAACATTTGATCTATGAATAGAATAGATGGATGTGAAGACAACATTCCTACATGGGGACCTAGGAAAGGAAATCTACATGAAACAACTTGAAGGATTTGTAGTAAAGGGAAATAAATATTTGGTGTGTAAACTAAAAATATCCCTTTATGGTCTACAACAATCACCAAGGATGTGGTACCAAAAGTTTGACACATACATCCTTAGTTTGGGATTTTTGAGAAGCAAAGATGATCACTGCATATATTCCAAAGAAGAATATGTGGGTTTCATATATGTAGCTTTGTATGTCGATGACATGTTGCCGATTAGAAACAACATGGATGCAATAAAGGAGGTGAAGAAGCAACTATTCTCCAAGTTTGACATGAAGGATATCGGTGCAACCAACTTCAATCTAGGAATGGAAATTAAGAGATATTTAGCAACTAGAAAGATCTGGTTGAACTAGACGAAGTATATTGAAACAATTTTGAAACGTTTCAACATGCAGGATTGCAAACCGATGAAGGTGCCAATTCCTGTGGGAGAAAGGCTAACTGTTGAACAGTGTCCAAAGACACATGAAGAAATATAAGACATGGCACGTGTTCCCTATGCAAGTGTTGTGGGTAGTCTAATGTATGCAATGGTATGCACTCGACCAGACATTTCCCATGTAGTGGGAGTGTTGAGAAGATACATGATGACACCTGGGAAGGAGCACCGAAATTTTTTCAAGAGAGTATTCAAGTATTTGTGTGGCACAAAAGATTATGTTATATGCTATCAAGGAAAACTTGGAGGAGACAGTGAATCAAACGTACATGGCTTTGTCGACGCCGACTGGGTTGGAGATCTGGATTGACGAAGGTTGACCAATGTATATGTGTTCAAAATGTTTGGTGGAGCAATCGATTGGATGAGTAAGCGACATGTAGTCATTTCCTTGTAAACAACATAAGTTGAATATGTGGAAGACACTAAAGGAAGCAAATAAAAAGTATAGTTGCAAAGATTGTGTTCATGAATCGGGTTTGAGAAGAGAGATATGAAGATAAGTTGCAATAGTCAAAGTGCAATATTTATGGAAAATAACCTAGCGTATCATTCGAAGACTAAGCACATTGATGTAGAATAACATTTTGTGAAAGACATGGTGGAAAGAAACAAGGTGCTGCTGGAGAAAATATACACGTTGGAAAAAATAGCAGACTCGTTGACCAAGTCTGTGAGTGTTGTGAATTTATCTTGGTGTAGAGAGGTAATGGGAATTGTTGCCCTGGGTCTATGAAATAAAGTTCATAGGTCTCCCGGTTTCAACAAAGAATACAACAAGTGGGAGAATGTTGGGTTGTTATATTCTTTGTAGTGAAAGTCAAGGTGGATCCACTAACAGTCAAAGTCGAAGATCGAGGTGGTTCGATCGAGTAAAGATGAATTCAAGGTGGATTGAAATCAAGTCGAAGGTCGAGGTTATTCAAATGGGTAAAGTTGAAGTCGAAGGTCGAGGTGGTTCAACATGGTAAAGGCATCGACAAAAAGTTGAAGAGGTCAACCAACAAGAGGTCAATAGGTGGGCGTGTGGGAACCAATTGAAGACAGAATGAAGGTCGAATGGTAGTCAACGAGTAATACGACTTGGTAGTTGACTGTAATAGAATCTCGATATTCATGGGATTTGTAACCAATGATTTGCATGGATCCATAACCATTTTTGGGCACCATTTTCTTTAGTGTTTTTCCTGTTGTAAAGCCTATAAAAAAGGTGTTTTTTAAGGTCGAAAAGTTTGATCAATGAGTCAATCAATAATTGCAGAGGTTGTTGGTCATGTATATGTAAGCCAAATTGGCTATAGGGTTGTTCTTTCATAATCAAGAGGGTATGATGTTGATTGTTTCTTAGGTGTGTACCAATGTTAGACATGTAACCTTTTATTATGAATGAATAACACAACAAGGAGCATAATGCTCAAGGAATGCTAGTTTTTTTGGTTTAGGTTTCCAGGGTAAAAAATTTGTGTACTGTGTGCTTGTTGTGTCATTTACTTTCTTGATTAAATATTTCTTCCTCTCCTTTTTTTAGGTTTAGTGTGGAAGTGTGTCTCATTTCCTAACAATCCTTTCATATGAATCCCCACAAGGAGTGGTTTTGTGAATATGAAAGGTATGGTGGAGGTGATGTTTTCCTAGGTGATGACTCAACAACCAAAATTACAGGATGAGGAAAAGTCAAGTTGAAGCTCATGGATGGAAGGATTAGAACACTCCCTGGTGTTATGAACATCCCAGGATTGACTAGAAATTTGATTTATGTAATCAAAATGGACAATGTAGGGGTAAAAATAGTGTTTGAGAAAGAAACATGCATGATGGTTCGAGGAGCAATGGTGTTGCCAAAGGGAGTTCGATTTGGAACTCTGTATAAGCTGTAGGGAAGCACTAGTAGTGATGGGTGTAATAGCTCTATTGTTCCTGATATTGGAGCTGAAGAAGAAATAACTCCTATAGTGTCTAGATAAAAGACTATGTTGTGGCATCAAAGATTGGGGCATATTGGAGAGAAGGGACTTCGACTACTACACGATAAAGGTATGGTTGAAGGTATGTCTAACTTCTCTCTAGATTTTGATTTCTATGAACATTACATACATGGGAAGAAGAATCAGGTAAGATTACCCTCCGATGCATTGAGGGTAGAGGGAATTTTACATTTGGTGAACAATGATGTGTTTGGACCTATGTCGGTTCCATCATTGGAAAATATGTGTACTATGTCTCCTCTATGGATGAATTTTCAAAGAATACATGGATATATTTCCTCAAGAAGAAATCTAAATTCTTTGACAAGTTTAAAGAATTTAAGGCTCTTGTGGAGAATCAAACAGAGAAAAGAATTAAGGTGTTGAGGATGGATAATGGTGGAGAGTTATGCGGAAATGAATTCGAAGAATTTTGTAAGAAGTGCGGTATAGAAAGGAAAAACAGTACTCCATATAAACCTCAAC
The DNA here is from genome assembly GCA_000966675.3 of Picea glauca. NCBI lineage: Eukaryota > Viridiplantae > Streptophyta > Pinopsida > Pinales > Pinaceae > Picea > Picea glauca. The sequence goes on along the minus strand of JZKD02S1673702.1, from coordinate 495,242 downwards.
AGAATGGAGTTGTATAAATGATAAACAAAATGATGATGGAAAAATCAAGGTACATGCTTAGTGGTGCCGGGTTAGGACATGAATTTTGGGCAGAGGCTGTGGGTACTACAAGTTACTTGGTCAATCGATCACCCTCATTAACCTTGTATGACAAGACTCCACATGAGGTATGGACTGGTAAGAAACCCTCTCTGACACATCTCGTGGTATTTGGTTGTGATGCCTATGTTCATGTTCCAAATTAAAACAAGAGTACTCTAGATAAAAATGATGAAAAGTGTATCTTTATTGGGTATAAAGATGGTTTGAAAGGTTATAAGCTTTGGAACCCATAAACTAAGAAGGTAGTTTATAGCTGAGATGTGGTATTTAGAGAAATCAAAGATGTTGTCAAAAAACAAGTTCTACCAAGGAAGGAAGAATTAGAGAAAATAGAGTTTGAGTTGAAGGATGATGAATCAAACTCTATAGAAGAACAATAATCAAAAGAAGATACTCATACTCCAATATTGAGGAGATCGGTTCAGGAAAGAAGGCAATTGGAAAAATATACTCCAGCTAATTTTTGTTCAAATTTTTCTTTGTATATTATTGATGATGATCATAGAACTGTTAGGGAGGAAATGGATTCATAGGATGGAAAGCTCTGGAAAAAGGCCATGGTTGAAGAAATGGCAGCCTTGGATAAGAATGAGGCTTGAGATCTAGTGGAGTTTCTGACTGGAAGAAATCCCATTGGTATCAAATGAGTGTTTAAGAAGACGTTGATTGTATAAGGCAAAGTGGAGAAATACAAAGCTTGGTTAGTAGCAAAAGGTTATTCCTGGGTAGAGGAAATTGACTTTGGTGAGATTTTTTCTCATGTTGCCAAATTAACTTCAATTAGATTTCTTTTATCTATTGTTGTTGCATTTGATTTTGAAGTAGAACAGATGGATGTGAAGACAACATTCCTACATGGGAATTTGGAAGAATAAATATGCATCTAGAAGGCTTTGCTGTGAAGGAAAGGAAGAGTTGGTATGCAAGCTGAAAAAGTCCTTGTATGGGTTAAAGCAATCCCCAAGGATGTGGTATAAAAAAATTGATACTCATATGTTGGGACTTGGATTCACAAGGATAAAAGTAGATCGATGTGTGTATTTCAAATTAATCTGTGATCATCTCATTTATTTGGTCTTCTATGTGGATGATATGTTGTTGATAGGAAGCAACACAGATATTATCTAGGGTGCGAAAACTCAGTTGTCCTCTAAATTTGACATAAAGGATCTTGGTACTACAAATTTCATTTTGGGCATGGAAATGAAAAGAGATCAGGAAAACATGAAACTATGGTTAAATCAAAGGAAATATGTTGAGACAATATTGTAAAGGTTTAATATGCATGAATGTAAACCTATCAAGGTTCTTATTCTTGTAGGTGTAAAGTTGTATGCAGATCAATGTCCCAAGACATAGGAAGAGGAAGAGGACATGTCATGTTTTTTGTATGCTAGTGCGGTTAGCAATTCAATGTATGCAATGGTTTGTACTAGACCATACATTGCACATGTAGTGGGAGTTTTGAGCAGGTATATGTCAAAACCAAGGAAGGAGCATTAGATAGTAGTAAAGAGAGTTTTAAAGTATTTGCGTGGCACTACTAGTTATGGCTCATGCTACAAACGAAGAATGGATTGGACAACATGTTGGACATACTTGGCTTTATTGGGTTGGAGATCTGGATTACAGAAGATCTACAAGTGGGTATGTGTTTAACCTATTTGGAGGAACAATCTGTTGGATGAGAAAAATACACTCTGTAGTGGCACTCTCAACTACAAAAGTTGAATACATGGCAACTACTCATGCAAGAAAGGAAGTAATATGGTTAAAAAGATTGTGTTCAGGTATTGTGTTGGTACAACAAGTTGTAAGGACAGATTGTGACAGCTAGAGTGTAATCTTTTTCGCAAATAACCCAACTTATCATTCAAAGACAAAGCATATTGATGTTCAATATCACTTTGTGAGAGACGTGGTTGAAGAAAAGAAGGTGTTGTTGATGAAGGTGGACACTTTGAAGAATGTTGCAGATTCATTAACAAAATATCTGCACAATGAGAAGTTCTCTTGGTGTATATGATCTATGGGAATTCCTGCCCTAGATTGTTGACTATGTAGCTCTGTAACCCCCTGTATGCAAAGAAAACAACAAGTGGGAGAATGTTGGGTGTGTGTTATATTATTTTCATGAATAGATTTAGTATCGTTGTTGCTCCAGACATGCGCGGGGGTTACAGGGGGGGTGTTAGTCCCCCCTACCTGGGGGCAAGAGAAACACCCTTGATTTCTATTTTGGATTTTTTGCATTCGTTTTCGAGAATCTTTTCGCACATGGTTTTTGTTGATGGTTTTCTAATTTTGGTTAAAGAATTGGGGTTGTTGACTAATCCAGGTCAATGGATTAGGAGTTTTGTATTCTATGGGATCCTATATATTTTATTGTAAACAATGAAGATATGATGAATATAATATTAGAGGTGCAACTCTAAACAGGTTGTAGGTTTTCCCGGTTTGGGTTTCTAGGGTAAAATATCTATGTAATGTATGTGTGTGTGTGTGTGTGCGTGCATGCCATTGTATCTTTTCTATTTTATTACGAATCTATTTGCAATAATTAATTGTACAAGGTAAAAATCTACAATTCTTGACATAGATTCCAAGAAAATCCAGTATGTAAGGCCTAGGGGTGTCAATCCTAGTTTAGGGATCAAATAGTTCTGACCTTGGGAAATAAAGCTTAATCCCTATCTCTAATTCTAAAAGCTTCTTTGGCGATTTCACTTTTAAAGCAGAACCTCCTTTTCATAATTTTTACACCAAGACAAATTTGGAATGTAGAGGGAATACTAAGTATTCTTTGAGGACAAGAAGAGGGGGAAATGGAGCTAGGTAAGAGGGTTAGGAGAGGGGCTTGGACTTGGCCCAATTAAGGAACTAGCTACTCTCAGTAGGCAAAAATATCTCTTGCTCCATGCCTCAGAAAATGCCTAGAAATATACTCAACAAGGTAAACATAATTTCGTCAAAGGGGCCCTCAGAGTAGGTCAAAATGCCACAAGAGTTTCCAAATGATAATTCTCTCTATCAATATAAGAGGGCCCAACAATCCCTCTAAAAGACTTTCTTTAGTGAGGTTGATTGAGGCTCATCATCATGATGCCATTCTACTTCATGAAACTATGCGTGAGGGTAAAAAGGTTTTTGAGAGTCTGTGTAAACTATTTAGATATTGGGATCTTTTGGCTTTAGATACTCTAGGTAACATAGGGGGGATTTTAACAAGATGGAAGTAAATAATATCCTTGTGCCAATATGTTGTTCTTGATTCAAGTATATGGATAGAGTTTTTATTCAAAGAATTGGGACAAAATATCTCTATTATTAATTGTTATGGCCCCTATGAAGATAGGAAAGTGTTTTGGGAAAGATTTTTTTCTCAATGGTGCATCAAGGAGGAGAGAGTCATCCTAGGAGGTGGTCTTAACTTTACTCTAAGTAGAGAAGAAGTTTGGGGGGATTCAACAAGGGTGGACATATTTGTAGAGTTCTTTAGACACAAAATTGAGGAGGTAGGGTCAGTTAATATAGAGCCTATAAATCTCATGCCAACTTGGAGGACTAATAGGTCTAGTGAAGCTAGGTTTCTAAGAGATTGGATAGTTTTTTTTTTTATTTCAGAGGATTTTTTAAGTGTCTTATATAGAATAAGATCCTGGGTGGAAACAAGAGGAAGTTCTAATCACTTTCTTATTCTTATCCAACTAGAAAAGAAAGACAATAAACTAGTTCCTTCAAGTTTAATCCTCACTGGATGGAGGAGGAGGAGTTTTAAGAACTGGTAAAGAAAGAATGGGCTCATTATGATGTGGAATCCAAGGAGATAACAACCTTTGAGTTTTTAGAGGCCTTAGAGAATGTTAAAAGAGCAGTGGATTTATGAGAAAAATGAGGTAATTAGAATGGAGAGAGGTTGACTGGAGGATGAAAAGTAAGGTTGTGTGGCTAAAGATGGGGATGAGATTACAAAGTTTTTTTCATAATTTTGTTAACTATAAGAAAAAAATATATACAATATGAAAAATGCAAGGAACTTAGTAAATACGTTCTCAAAGTTAGTAGATTTAGGAGTCTCTCACTTTCAATCCATTTACAAAGAGTGAGATAAGGAAAACATAGGAAAATTTCTAATGCTAGCATCCTATTTTGTTTTAGAAGACACTCCCATGATAATGGTGGAAACTTCAAAGGAGGAGTTGAAATCACTTTAATTTCATTCAAGAAGGATAAATCCCGAGGCCGAATGGATGTATAATAGGGATATTTAGTGGGTTGTATGATTTAGTGGAAGGGGAGCTGCTAAGAGAGGAATCCTGGCAAGGTATTAGAAGCCTTTAACTCTATTTATTTATTTTTGTCTGTTTTTTATCTTTGATTATGATTTGTTTTCACAATTTTTTCAATAATTTGTTTGTTGTAGGATAAAACCTTATCTTTGAGTTGATAATAAAGATGAATATTTAATTTTTGAGGGTTAATCATAAAATTTAGTAAAAAATAATAATTGTGAAGTAAGAGTGCTTTATGAAATATTATTCATGTTAAAAAGTTTTATTGTTTAAAAATTTATTTTTGAATAATTAGTTTGTTGTAGGGTAAAACCTCATCTTTGAGTTGATAATAAAGATGAATATTTAATTTTTGGAGGGTTAATCATAAAATTTAGTAAAAAATAATAATTGTAAAATAAGAGTGTTTTATGAAGTATTATTCATGTTAAAAAGTTTTATTGTTTAAAAATTTATTTTTGAAATGCAAGTTTAATAATATATACATATTTTTTATAATTTTTTTATTGTTCTTAATAATATTAAGATTATTAAAGTTTAAGAAGTTAATATAATGTCTAATGTTCTTGGTATTTAGCCAATTCCATATTATTAGGTGTTCAATTCAAATTCAATTAGATACACTAGTCTATATCAAAAGATTTACTAAAAATACCAATAATAAATAAAATAAAACGTTTCTTAAATTAAAAAATAAAAAATAAAAAATAAAAACATTTTTTAAATTAGAAAAAAAACAAAAAAAAAAAATACATGAATTACATTCATAATACTATTAATGTCATACATTATTAAGTTTTTTTTTTAAGAGCTAATAGAAATATGTCTTCATATTTAAATGAAGAGAAATTTATGGCAACACGTGATCTAGATTTTATGAGTAGAATGAAATGAATATAGATTATTAATAGGTGGCAGCTTATCTCTGAGAAGAGATGTGACGACTGTGTTCATTCGCAAGAAGATGATTACAATGAGGCTCTGAAGGCCTTTTTACAATAAACATGAATGTCAAAAACCCTAGACATCCAAAAACCTAACCCTAGGAGATAAAGGCCTTTTTACAATAAACAAGAATGCCAAAAACCCTAGACATCCAAAAACCTAACCCTAGGAGATGAAGCACCAAAAGTCATGTGGGCCCCGTTTGGGTAAGTTAGTACATTAACTTCCCGGGGTCGTAACTTTTGCAGCTCAATCATGCATTCGGTTATTATTGAGAGGCTCAATCCCGAAAAACCTTCATTTAGGCCCTCAAAATGACCCTGGAAATAAAAACTGCTAAAAATAGTAAATTGCCAAAATTATCAAAATATTGTTTTAAACCAGTTGAAAAAAGTGGGTGACCACCAATATCCACCTGGATCAACACCCTTCACATTCATAATATTAATCATATTCATGAATCATAATTAGTGCAACAAATAAATGTATAGATAATACATGTTTAATACAAATTCTCCATGATATTTTATTGTATTTTTCGTTCCATGATATTTATGATTTTCATCATATGAAAAAAAATAACGTTCTAAATGTGTATTCACTAAAAGAATCATATCGATATCGATGGCAAAATTCATTAAGATTTTGTTTTTTTTAATATCTAAATGTAAGTTTGTCAACTTATTATTATTATATATATAAAAATATTTAATTTTTATTTGCTATATTTGTGACTTTAAAATAATTGTATATTTGCTTATTATTACGTATAAATAAAATTATTTAATATATATATATATATTTTTAATTTTTATTTGATATATTTGTGAGTTTAAAATAATTGTTGAAAATAGTCGTATATTTGTTAAGAAATTGTAAAGGTAAAAAATTATTGTCTGAAATGTAATTATATTAAAATGAGTTATTGAATATCTATAGTATCTTGAATATTTTGGGTATATTTAGATTTGAGGAAGATAGGATATTAACTAATCAAAAGTAATTTTAAGGTTTATTTTAAGATCAAAATATATTTTTAAGTCAAGATTACATTTACAAGTATACCATTGTGCCATGTTCATCATACCAAAGACTCCAACACAGAGATCATATACTTAAAGGGTCATATAACCTTAACCCTATACATAAAACAAATAAATAATAAACAAATTAAATAATAACATTCTAATTTTCAAAAACAATTTATGTATACTTTTCCATTCATATTAAAATCTCTATATTTTAATAAACATGGAGTTATATTTAAGAATTCTTAATTTTATCAATATTCGAAGAAAATTTAATCACATCCACTAAATTTGCAATATTAACTCATAAAACTATATAATTATCTAACATTATATTGATATAACAATTATTCTCCAAAATATTTATGAAATAAAATAGGTTGTCTAATTTTCTACTTTTTGAGTTTTTTCTTGTAATAGTTACATAAATCTAAATGAAATCACAAATTTTTATTGTTTAAATTATATTTTTAAATGCAAAAATAAATTTTCTAACAAAAACCCCAAAAAATATTAAAAAAAAAACTTAAAACGTTTAACCCAAAAAAAACGATCAATAACTATCCTTACTAAGAAACATTAAATGTTACATAAATATCATGATATATACAAAATCCATCAAATCCACTTGCAATAATTGATAAACAAATTAACTACAGTTTAAATTAACTAACGATAGTTTAAACTTGAAGTTCAAAGATCCATACCTAGATTCTCTTCTAGGTACTATATTGTCTCTAAGTCCCTCAAGTTTAAACCCATGACTAGACCTAGATTCTCTTCTTTGGCTCTATGGCAAGAAAAGAACCACGTGGGAAAAAAACAAAAGCTGCACAACTTTTAATTACACTGACAACTTTGTAGCCAAACTTTTATTATTTCTATATAGGAACAAATTCTCAAGTCAATGATGCATGGATGAAGCAATTTTAAGTTTAAGTTTAGTTTTATTTTTTATTTTTAAATGTATATTATATATTTGTCCTTTTATGAACGTTAAGAATAGGTGACCATACTCATGTTAATAATATTTATGGCCCTTTGAATTTTTGTATTATAACGGTTATATTATTTATGTGTGCTTATTGCGATTATATTATATTATCAAAGGGTTAAAGAACTCTTGCTTCCACATTACTCTTTCTTTGGATCATAAGATAGAATCTTTGTCCCTAAGACTTGCATTTTACATTTCTTTATTATTGTTAGATTTGTTGAATTATTTTGGAGGTTATAATTTCATAATTTTTGTTTTTATTTTAATAATGTTTATTAGTTAAGGGTGGAAATTGTGAATGCGTTTCAGTTGTTTTGTTCAACTTATTATGAAATTGATGATAGATATTATTTCTTACTTAGAGATCTTAGATTTATTATGAAGATTATAATTATATTGTTTTTTCGTTGTTGTGTGGCGCATTTAATGTAATTTTGATTTATAGTTTTAATGGTTAGAATCCATATTGGTGGTTATTAGTGAAGAAATTTGAGGTCATATAGGTTGCCCAACACATCTGTTATTTGATCTTTTGTTAGGCACTAAGTTCATGGTTTATCAAACTCTTTAGCTGCTATTTTATGAAAGTCACCAAGTCTGATTTCTCCCTCACTGAAATCTTCCTTTTAGCTTTGATTTGATGCTCTTTAATGCCTCTTGTTATACAGTTTAATGAAGGATAATTTTGTTGTCCAAGTTAGCGTTCTTTAACATGCATTAAACATAAAATAATCCTCTAGATCTTTACACTTTTACGCTGAAAGTAAATAAGCAAACCATGACAATTTAACACATGAATTTTTGGTCAACATGACCCTAGAAAAACCCCCAAGGGGAAAACCAGTAAGATAAAGATGTATATATGGTTATCTCAAGAAAATTCTAAAAATATCAAATGAAACAATGGAACCTGATACTAAGGGCTTGTTCCTCTCAAGCTAAGCCTTGAACATTCCTTGGTTATGGCGCCCCTTTTGGATTTGTGTGCCCCCTTTTCTCTTGTGCCTGCTAGAAGAAGAATGGTGCCTCCTTGTGCCCTTTCATTGCTTGAATACCTTGTTGATGTAGCGCCCTTGATCTTGGTGCGCCACCTTCTCAAAAAATGCACCCCTACCCCTTGGTGCGCCCCTCTTCAAGCAATACACACCCTCTCCTCAAGTACGTCTCTCCAAGCCATGGTGCACCCTCCTCTCAAGTGCGCCCTCTACCAAAGCTTAGTGCGCCCTCTACAAGTGCGCCTCTCTCACAAACTTCTTCTTCCTCTCTTCAAACTCTTGTCTCATCTCTTCCTCTCCTTCACTCTAATCTCCAAGTGAACAATGAGCCTCCTCTTCCCTCCTTTGCCCCATTTAGCCTAATCTCAAGGCTAATTTAGAAAACCAAGGACTCAGATTAGATCTAAACCTTTCTCCAAAATGAATGGATGAGATTAGAGCTCATCATTCACTTAAGTCTCCATAGTTTCACTTTATGTTCATTAATTCACATTTAAGTGAAATTAATGTCACTTTATGACTTAAGTGAATAAAGTCACTTTAAACTTAAGTAAATAAAGTCAAAGTGAAATTATAACATAAAGTACAAGCACGAGGGCCGAACTTTCCCCCTTTGTGATTAGAGACTCACAAACACAAGGGGACCACTTTATAAGGTACCCAAATCTCAACAGTTAGGTGGGTTTATGGTCCCATATTTATAGCTATAGGGAAACTGAGTAAAATCACTCCTTTTTACTTCAAGAAAAAAAATGCATATTTGATGTTTTAAGAAGAAATAAAAAAATATATATACAAAAATATGTGCTAAACACTCTAAAAAATCTCACTATGAGCAATTGAAAAAAGAAAAAAAATTGTTGTCTCAATACTTACCTAATAAAAAAACATTCACTTCTAGGCATAAAAGCTATCAAAGCTATGAAAAATAAAATAACCAAGATTTAACTATCCCCTATCACTTGATAATTTTACACATTCACTTTAGAATTGAAATAGCCACCATTTGAAATACTCTCATTAGTTGAGAAGTTAAGCATATATGGGTTTGGGGATAGATAGGAACAACACCCCTACCTTCTCCTCTTCCATCTTTATAATATCTTAATTGAGTGACAAAGCCCCTTGATTCGGATTTAGGAGCAGAACGAACTGATTATTAGAATGAATACAATAAACACAGAGATATGAAAAATAACACAGATATCTAGTGAACAATATCTTCTATTGAATAATGAAATAGTCTGAAACTGTAAAATTGCAGAACTGACACACTTGCTCGAATGGTGGTAGTTATCTCTGAGAAGAGATGTGGCTGCTACGCACATTTGTCTAAGAAAAATCGATTACAATGAGGCTCCAGAGGCCTTTTTGATATTACTCATGAATGCCAAAACCCTAGAAATCCAAAAACCTAACCCTAGAAGATGAAACACCAAAATTCATGTGGGCCCCTATGGGTAAGTTGGTGTAAGTTGGTACCTCAACTTCCCAGGGTCATAACTTTTGCATACGACCTTCATTTTAGGCACGTGATAGCCTGTTGGGAAGGTCTTTCAGAGAACTACACATTCCGCCATCAATATCTGACTCCATCTACAGTTTGACTGTGGCGAGCCAAAAAAAATGTTTAGGGCCCCAAAACAACCCTGGAAGTACAACAAGATGTGCTGGCATGAAAACATACAAAATAAACCAGTTGGATTAGGCAAGAGGCCACCAGTATCCACCTGGAGGATTTGTGGGGCTTAAGATAGCCCCAGAAGTGTAGAACCCACAATTACAAAGAAGTACATAAGAACGTGTTGAACAAAAACAAACAAGAGGGTCCAGTTGGAATAGGTGGGTGGCCACCAATATCCACCTAGATCAATCCTCCCCCCTTAGGAAGCAATGGTCTCCATTGCGTTGAGTTCATCCATCAGGTGAGGAAACTTCTGTTGGATTTGGCCCCGGGTGAGCCACTTGCCTTGGTGTAGGTGTTGCCTTGCCTTGACAACCCGATAAAGATGGATCCTCTGCTGGTGAGTGCCCTTGACCTGTGTGTCCACTATCTGATCAATGGAGGCTTGTTCCATGCAGTCAGGGTTGAGCTCTGTTGGTGTCAATTGTTCTGCGATCTTTGAGGTGTCCAATAATGGTGGAAAATATGGCCGAAGGAGGTCCACATTGAACACTGGATGCAGGCCAAGGAAGGGTGGAGTGTTGAGCTCAAAATCATTTCTACCCACAACCTTGGTGATATTGTAATCCCATAGAGAAGTGGGCGAATCTTCCGATGGGGGCCCATGAGAATCTCCTTCTGCAAATGTAACCAAACTTTGTTGCCAACCTAAAACTGGTGTGGTACCTTATGTTGATCATGGAGCAACTTGTACTTAGCATTGGATTTCTGCAAAATCTCCTGGACCTGTTGGTGGATGTGCTAAATCTACTCAATGAATCTGGTGGCTTTGTCGATTACATACTGATCATGGGAAGAGTCTGTTTGTGCAGTGGCAAGAGGAAGTGCAACATCAATGGGTCCCAAGGGTTGGAATCCCAGACCCACTTGAAATGGGCTATGGCTGGTGGAGCTATGAAGATCCTTGTTGTAACTGTGTTGAACATCGGGGAGACTCTCGTCTCATGTACGTGGATTCTTAGAATTGTACATGCACAAGAGTTGCACAATCATCCGATTGACAACCTCTGTTTGGCCATCGGTTTGGGGGTGGAAAGCAGTGGATTTTGTGAGCTTGGTGTCCAACAGAGACCAGAGAATCAACCAAAATGTGTTGAGGAACCTTTTATCCCGGTTGAAGATGATGGTATGTGGTATCCCAAAGTGGACCCACACTCATTCGAAGAAGATCTTGGTAGTATCTGCTGCTGTGATATTCTTCCTTTAGGCTGTGAGGATGGACATCTTCGAAAACCAATCAACAACCATAAATACACAGTCATTTCCTTGCTTGGTGGATGACAAGCCAGAGATGTAATCCATTGAGATGGATTCCCAAGGATTCTTGGGAATAGGAAGAGGAGTGTATAAGCCTTGCTTCTTGATGGTTGGCTTGGAAATGGAACAGGTAGTGGAAGATCTGATATACTTTCTGACGTCCTATCAAAGTTTTGGCCAATAAAAATGTTTCTGAAGAATGACCATAGTTTTCTCCATGCCAAAATGTTTTGCCACTCGACTGTAGTGGGATTCCGAAATCAGCTTTGCATGCTCGCTTGTAGGAACATAGAGATGGACTAGGTGGGATAAGAGTCCATCTTGAATGTGAAAATCGGTGACATTTGCGCCTATACCCAAGAGATGATAGGTGGTGGTGAAGTCCATATCTTGATGATAAAGTTGGGGCCACTCAGATGCTTCATGTGCACAGGAATGGAGCACAGTGGTGAGTGCAGCCATAAGAGGCCGACTGAGGCAGTCAACGACACGATTGGAGATACTTGTCTTATACTTGATCTTGATATGGAACTGATGCAGGTAGGTGGACTACTTCTGATGGCGATCGTTCTGCAATTTCCCTTGTGTCTGTATGAACTATAAAGGCTTGTGATCAGTGTGTATGATCGTCTCTTTTCCTAGAATGTAATGTTTCCATTGACGACATGCTTGTACAATGGAATACATTTCCTTTTCATATGTGGGGTATTTTCAGACAATGTCGAAGAGTGTCTCACTATGGTATGCCACCAAATGCCTGTGCTGAGTGAGAACTGCACCCAAAACATAGTCAGATGCATCAGTCTCAATCTCGAATGGTTGTTGCAGATCGGGCAAGGAGAGTACTGGAGCTGAGCACAAGCGATGCTTCAGATCATCGAATGCTCATTGTTTCTCCTTCCCCCACACAAACTTGGCCCTACCACTGCCCTTGGTCACCTGGCTGAGGGCCCATGCAATATGGGAGATTCCCAACACGAACCGTCGGTAGAATTTGGTTAGTCTCAGGAAGCTCTGAAGCTCGGTCAGTGTGGTCAGGGCTGGCCAGTCATGAATGACTTAGATCTTAGATGGATCAACATGTACCCCATGATCATCAACAATGTAGCCCAAGTATTGGACCCTGTTCATGCAAAAAGAGAATTTTTCCAAGTTGGCATATAGCTTGTGTTGCTGTAGAGTGCTCAAAACCTGTTGAATATGCTGCATGTGCTCCTCCCATGTCCTGTTGAAGATGAGGATGTCATCCAAATATACCACCACAAAGGTTGGTGAAGGGTCTCAATACATCATCCATCAACCTCATGAAATTGGATGGTGCATTTGTTAAGCCAAAGGGCATGACTAGCCATTCGAAGAGACCTTCTTTAGATTTGAAGGTTATCTTCCATACATCAGTTTGTTCAATGGGAACCTGGTGGTAGCTAGAATTTAGGTCAATCTTGATGAAGAAATTTAGGAGTGGAACAAACTTATTAATGGACTGAATACAATAAACACTAATATATGAAGAATAACACATATATCCAGTGAACAATATCTTCTATTGAATAATGAAATAGGCTGAAACTGTAAAACTACATAACTGAAACACTTGGTCATATGGTGGTAGCTATCTCTGAGAAGATATGTGGCTACTACGTGCATCCGTCTAAGCAGAATCAATTACAATGAGGCTCCAGAGGCCATTTTGATATTACTCATGAATGCCAAAACCCTAGACATCAAAAAACCTAACCCTAGAAGGTGAAACGCTAAAAGTCATGTGGGCCCCTATGGGTAAGTTGGTACCTCAACTTCCCAGGGTCGTAACTTTTGCATACAACCTCTGTTTTAGGTACGTGATAGCCTGTTGGAAAGGTATTTCAGAGAGATACACATTCCGCTGTCAAACTCTGACTCCGTCTACAGTTTGACTATGGCGAGCCAAAACAACAACGTTTAGGGCCCCAAAATGACCCTAGAAGTACATCAAGATGTGCTAACATGAAAACATACAAAATAAGCTAGTTGGATTAGGCGAGAGGCCACCAGTATGGATGATGTGTGGGGCTTCATAAAACCATAGAAGTGTAGAACCCACAATTACAAAGAAGTACAGAAGAAAATGATCAACAAAAACATACAAGAGGAGCTAGTTGGAATAGGTGGGTGGCCACCAATATCCACCTGGATCAATCCTTCCCCCTTAGGAAGCAATGGTCTCCATTGCGCCGAGTTCACCCATTAGGTGAGGAAACTTCTGTTGGATTTGGCCCCAGGTGAGCCACTTGCCTTGGTGTAGGAGTTTCCCTGTCTTGACAACCTGATAAAGCTGGATCCTCTACTGGCGAGTGCCCTTAACTTGTGTGTCCACTATCTGATCAATGGAGGCTTGTTCCATGCAGTCAGGGTTGAGATCTGTTGGTGTCAGTTGTTCCGCGATCTCTGAGGTGTCCAATAATGGTGGAAAATATGGCTGAAGGAGGTCCACATTGAACACTAGATGTAGGCCAAGGAAGGGTGGAGTGTTGAGCTCAAAAGAATTGCTACCCACAACCTTGGTGATAGTGTAAGGCCCATAGAGAAGTGGGCAAAGCTTCCGATGGGGACTCGTGAGACTCTCCTTCTACAAATGTAACCAAACTTTGTCACCAACCTAAAACCGGTGTGGTACCTTGTGTTGATCATGGCGCTGTCTGTACTTAACATTGGAATTTTGCAAAATCTCTTGGACCTATTGGTGGATGTGATGAATCCACTCAATGAATCTGGTGGCTTTGTCAATCACAGACTAATCATGGAAAGAGTCTGTCTGTGTAGTGGCAAGTGGAAGTGTAACATCAATGGGTCCCAAGGGTTGGAATCCCAAACCCACTTGAAATGGGATATGGCTGGTGGAGCTATGGAGAGCCCTGTTGTAACTGTGTTTAACATAGGGGAAACTCTTGTCACGTGTACATGGATGCTTAGAATTGTACATGCCCAGGATGTGAACAATCATTTGATTGACGACCCCTGTTTGATCGTCGATTTGGGGGTGGAAAGCAGTGGATTTTGTGAGCTTGGTTTCCTACAGAGACCGGAGACTCGACCAAAATGTGTTGAGGAACCTGTTGTCCTGGTTGGAGATGATAGTCTGTGGTATCCCAAAGTGGACCCACACTCATTCAAAGAAGATATTGGTAGTATCTGTCATTGTGATATTCTTCTTGTGGGTTGTGAGGATGGCCATCTTCGAAAATCGATCAACGACCACAAATATGTAGTCATATTCTTGCTTGGTGTACGACAAGCCAGACTTGTAATCCATTGAGATGGATTCCCAAGGATTCTTAGGAATAGGAAGATGAGTTTATAATCCTTTCTTCTCGATGGATGGATTGGAAATGGCATAGGAAGTGAAAGATATGATATACTTGCTGATGTCATGTCAAATTTTTGGCCAATAAAAATGTTTTTGAAGAACGACCACAATTTTCTCCACGCCAAAATGTCCTGCTACTCGACTGTAGTGGGATTCCCAAATCACCTTTGCACGCTCTCTTGTAGGAACACAAAGATGGCCTAGGTAGCATAAGATTCCGTCATGAATGTGAAAATCGGTGACAGTTGCACCTGTACCCAAGAGTTGATAGGTGGTGGTGAAGTTTGGATCTTGTTGATAAAGTTGGGGCCACTCAAATGCTTCATGTCCATGGGAATGGAGCACAATCGTGAGTGCAGCCACATGAGGCCGACTAAGGAAATCAACGACATGATTGGAGATACCTATATTATACTTGATGTTAAGATGGAACTGTTGCAGGTAGCTGGACCACTTCTGATGGTGGTCGTTCTGCAATTTCCCATGTGTCTGTATGAACTGTAGAGGCTTGTGATCAGTGTGTATGATCGTCTCTTTTCCTAGAATGTAATGTTTCCATTGATGACAAGCTTGTAGAATGGAATACATTTCCTTGTCATAGGTGGGGTATTTACAGATAGTTTTAGAGAGTGTCTCACTATGGTATTCCCCTAGATGCTCATGCCAAGTGAGAACTACACCCATAACATAGTCAGATGCATCGGTCTCAATCTTGAATGATTGTTGCAGATCGGGAAAGGAGAGTACTGGAGTTGAGAATAAGCGATGCTTTAGATCATCAAATTCTCTTTGTTGATCCTTCCCCCACAAGAACTTGGTCCTACCACTGCCCTTGGTCACCTAGCTGAGGGCCCATGCAATATGGAAGAATCCCAGCACGAACCATCGGTAGAAGTTGGCTAGTCCCAGGAAGCTTTGAATCTTGGTCAGTGTGGTCAGGTGTTATAACCCTAATTTGCACCAGACATGCTTACCTGGCATCAGGCCATCTCAGATTCCTTTTTTTTCCAAATCACTGCTGAATAACTCTTCTTAAAAACCTCTTTTATAAGGGCCCATGCACCCTACTCCATTATTGCACGCGTGTACACGCTAGCTGACCCAAAATAGCCCGCGTGTACCTACAAAAGCACGAAAAAAGGAAAGTTGTCGATGGCACACACAACTTTGGGTAAGTTAACTAAACCTTCCAGCCATGCATGGCCAAGGGTTCATCCAAATACCTAGCTTCTTCTAGCCTATAAAAGAAGGGTTAGGGGTCCCATTTGGAGGGGGAGAATAATAGTAAAGAAACTCTACCCAATTGCACATTCCCATTGTCCCAACCCTTTAGCCATCCTTGTGAAAGAAGAGATACAGAGCAAAGAAGTTGGAGGATAGTTGAAGAGGATCCCAGGATCAGGTTTGCGGAGTGGTGGCCGGTCTTGACATTGTATGTTGATTCATTAAAATTAATAAAGAAATGATTTTCCCGTCCCACTATATGAGTTCTTCATAGTTTATTAAATATATGTTTGAATCTCTAACCCATTAATCTGTAGGTAAAATGCATGTATAGTTTGTTTCTTGTTTTGTATGCAGGTAAGCCTTGGGAGGAGAGTTGCCAAAAAGCGATCAAGCATGAAGAAGGATCGACATTGAAATCCCAAAACAAGGTATGTTCGTCTAACCATGTATTTGCTTAAAAGAAATGGGGATTAGGTCTAGGACGATGGTAGAAAGTAGGATTCTTTCGGTCTCATCTGCATGCATAATATAACCCTAAATGCTAGTCTGTAGGGGGATTTCCCACCACAACAGAATTGGCAACCATATTAGGGAAGTCTCTAGGGTTCCTGGGGATATTTTTGGGTATTTTTAAGAATTGGTTTCATTTTCCTGTTTTTAAAGTTTCTACAAAAGTCTGAGCTAACAAAGATTCTGGTCTTCCATACCAGTTATCTCTATTTCTTTGCTTGAATGTAATTTTTTCAAGACCAACAGAGGTACACGCGGCCTGTATAAGGTTTACATGCATGTACCCATGCCCTGCATTCTCACAGACCGCGTGTACACGCTAGCTGAGGAAGTGACAATCGCGTGTAGATTCCAGAAAATTTCTTTTAAAGAGGCAGTCATCCTCTTCCCTGTCAGAAGTAGTCCTTCTCAGGGGTTTTCTGGAACTCTTTCTAGTCTTTGTTGCTTGCAGTCTGTAGCTTAGTTTTCACCTTGGATTGATTTGTTCTATGAAGTTTTCCTTGATTGGTTTTCTTTTTCTGTTAAAGTAAGTGTCTGAGTCTTCAAGAGATTCTGGTTTTCAGTACCAGTAGTCTCTGCCTGGGCTGGCTTGCTTGGATTTTTTTTTTTGTCTCAGAGTCAGGGATACATGCGGCCTATATAAGGCTAGCACGCGTGTACATGCCCTCTGACTTAAAACAGCTCGCGTGCACACACTTGCTGTTGAACTGTCAGTGGTGTGCTTGAGGAGAAGTTTTTTTGAAGGTGAGGCAATCATCCTTTCCTTTGACAAGAGATATACCTATTCGGTTTTTGGGTCTCTGTCATAGTGGTCAATAACTTAGGTTTGATCACAACAATAGCTTGCTTTTTCATTAAAATATTTCTTCTGTTTCTTAGCATTTTTAACTTATTTTTAGATTGAAATTTTAAGAAAAATGAGTTGTATTTTGAAAAAAAATCCTCCCTCATGGTCGGGGGGGGGCATGAATCGTGCATTCATCAGTTTCTTTTAGAATCTTTTGTTATTTCTTCTTTGATTGGAAGAAAATATAAAAAAAAATAGTTTGCTAGATCTCTTTCTTTCTTGGCATTTTCTTTGCATTGTTATTTGAAAAAGAAAAGAAATTAGCATAGCGTTGTGTTTTCTTCTCATCTTAAAAAGAATTAAAAAAAAAAAGAAATATAATCATTCTTCGCCAGTGATCATATAAGTTTCATCATTTTTCGCAAGAGTCTTAACACCATCAGTTGCACTATCGTACCCTTTTGAGTAAATCAAGCCAGTAAAAAGAACGCTAATTAAAAAATACTAGATTTTATGTTTGTAGGGTCCATCAACTAGATTAGGCTAGAGCCTTGATTTAGGTTGGAGAGGAAACTCTTCAAGGCTATAAAAAAAACATACGAGTCTGTGCTAAGGAGTGTAGAAGTCCAGTATCAGAAATTTATCCGGGACCCCCCTCTAACATAGGGGCTAAACACGAGGTCGCGTGCAGAAAGGTAGCGGAGATAACCCCTCCAAAGCCAGACCAATCGTAGTGGAGAACACATATAGAGGGCTTGTCTTGGGATTCCGTCGATTGCATTTTCCATGGTGCTTCGTGGGTCTCGAATCTGTTCAAGGTCCTCAGTTGTCTTCCAAACCACTTGCCTTCGATACCCTTGATAGGTTTCGGGCTCGATACCTTTCTCATTGTGGTCTACTGACTTTCGACTGTACCCGCCTGGTGATTGTTCACGAGCTGGCAACCTAGTTGCCTTTATTTTAGGGACTTACACAGGTGAACGTGGGGGTATATCGCAGTACCTAGGGAAGACATTGGGCCACGCTTTGTAGAGTATACCCAAAGGGTGCTTCCATATTCGAGTTGCACTTGCACTGGTAAGTTGCTCTAGTGTTGGTTGGTGTAACTATTCTTCCAACTAGTTAGTCATTTGCTTGATTTTCCTTTAGGAACTTTTAGTGTGTGCTCTGTGCTCCCTAGTTTTCCATAGTGAGTTAGTCAGTCGTGGATTTGGGTCTATGACCTAGGGTGGTAGACTACCCACTCTGTCGATTGCGAGGACTTTTTGGTCTTCCGGTTATAAACGTGGAGCCGCCTTTTTATAGGCGTTGTTTTGATACCACTGGTTATTCAGAGTCAATGTGTGAGACTTTTATGGATTTGAATGATCCTGCAAGGGGAGAACCTATGCATAAGATCTTCATGGCTAAAGTTCCCAACGATACCAACCAAGGAGCTCCTTCACAAGGGGATTCTTGTTCTTTTCCCTTCTTCGAAAACGTTGGTGTCCCTTTGATGGCCACATTGTACATTCCTAGGTTGAATGTGGGACTACTGGTTTGGTTGGGTACCATTCCAAATGTCGCGAATGATCTTGACGCTTCTTAGTTAAGCACCTTAAGTCATGGGCACCCTGTTGATGTTTCTTCATTAGCAAAGTCGTCTCCTCCTCCTTCTCCCGCCTCTGGTGAAAGTATAGTTACTAGTAACCGGAAGTCTAAATGAAATAGAAAGAGGAAGAATAGGAAGAAGAAATCACCAACCTCTGTGAGTCATGTTGGAGATAGGTCAACAACCTTTGCAAGTCACGTTGAATACCAGCACCCAACCTATGCAATTCATGTTGGGGGCAAGCACCCAGCCTCTGCAAGTCATGCTGGGGGAAAAAGTCCAGTCACTGCTAGTCATACTGGCAATAGGTCTATAGCCTCTGCAAGTCATGTTATCGACCCATCACTAACCTTTGCAAGTCAGGTTGGAGATGTGAAACCAACCATTGCTAGTCATGCTGGGGGCATTAATTTTGTTGAGAAACCTAGACGGATAGGACGTAAGCCTAAGTTCCCTTGTAAGATTTGCAAGGGAGATCACCTTACTCATTTGTGCCTTGGAATTCTAGAGGTACAAAGATTGTGGTCCCTGTTTGCAAGCTCATATGATTCTGAGTCTTTTGAGGTTTCCTCGCAGTCTATTAAGCCATTGGTTGTGAAAGTGGTCATGCCGATGTAGTCATCAGCTGATCCCACTCCTCTGCTGGGGGGTGAGGTACCTTTAGACCATATAGTCTCGCAGCCTATTCAACCATTGGTTGCGAAAGTGGTCATGCCGATGCAGTCATCGGCTGATCCCACTCCTCTTCTGGGGGGTGATGTACCTTTAGACCATGTAGTCTCACACCTATTCAGCCATTGGGTGTGAAAGTGGTCATGCCGATGCAGTCATCGACTGATCCCACTCCTCTGTTGGGGGGGGAGGTACCTTTAGACCATGTAGTCATGTAGCCTATTCAACCATTGGTTGCGAAAGTGGTCACGCCGATGCAGTCATCGGATGATCCCACTCCTCTTTTGAGGGGTGAGGTGCCTTTAGATCTTGTAGTCTCTCAGCCTATGCAGCCATTGGTTGAGGAAGTGGTCACACCGATGCAGTCTTCAAATGATCCCACTCTTCTTTTGGGGAGTGATGTGTCTTCCGACTGTGTTTTTAGCATTTCCAGTTCAGTACTTTCAGAACAAGGGGGCATTCCGCTCGTTTTGAGCACACCCCCTCCAAGCCCTAGAATGATTTCCTTTGATTGGAATGACCTTGTTGAGCCTCATCTTCCTTCCTCCGCACCCTTTCAAATAAGGGTTGAATTTAATTCAACAAACATTTATCGATGTATTGTGGATGAAGGAGCCTGCGCAAGTATTTTATCCTCCTCGGTTTGGAAATTCTTGGGATCTCCCAAGCTTGTGTCTACTTCACATGAGCTGTTGGATTTTGACAGACATTCTAGTGAATGTTTGGGGATTATTCCTCAGTTGCCTATCTCATTAGGAGGGAAGATTGTCTATGTCGATGTTATAGTGGTGCAAGGCCTGTTAGATTTCAATATGCTTCTTGGGTGTGATTATGTATATGCTATGAACGCTATGGTATCTATGCTCTTCCGGGTGATGCATTTCCCTCACAATGGAAGCATTGTCACTATCGACCAGCTGGCATCTAATAATCACCATCCTAATTCGATATTATTTTAGACTAACCCTTTATATGTTCCTAGCGTTCGTCTAGACTCTACCCCGCCACGGGTTAATTATGTGGCATATTATCCTCGATGTTCAATTACTTTTGAGAAGGAACCTGTGAAATCATGTTTGCCTTCCCGAGACTTGGTCTCAGCAATTGATCCTTTGGTTTACCTAGTGGGGGCATGGGAGCCCTTGCTTCCCCCTCTTGGTCCAAGTAATCTTGAGTCTCCTTCTGAGTCTGATCTCATTGTTTATATATCCTCAAGCCCTCTTGCTTGTGATTCTTCATTGATAGACTCCACCAGTCCTAGCCATAACCTCCATCGTCATATGGAGTATGGTTAGCTTACTTCACCCTTTGGGACTGTCGACCTTCGTTTGTGTGATTTCTTGGATTTTGAATTGCCTTCAGATAAGGCTATTCTTGAAGCCATGACTATGATTTCTATACCGCGGGAGGACTTACACCATGGTTTGTGTTTTCTTCCCTTTTGGGAGACTTCCCAAGTTGACTATCGAAGAGACTCCTGGTCTGAGCCTAACATCGGGCTCTACCTAAACCAGTTTCATACATGATTTGTAGCCCCCATGGAGTCTTCTTTAAGCCCTTTTCAGACTCCCTAAAGATGAAAAGATTGCCGAGTGACCTTATTTCTTCACACTCGTTAAATTGCTCTAGAAGAATGTTCCTTACACAAGTCTTCTTTTAATCCCTTTTCAGACCCTCTAAACATGAAAAGATTGCCAAACGATCTTGTGGCATTTCACGCTCTTTAAACTGAAATTTGAAGTCACGTCTGTCCGAGGGAAGTTTACCCCTTTTTCAGTCCAGAAGGTCAACTGTACGAACAAAGGTATACTCTATGGAACTTCAGTTCTCTAGAAGAGTACTCTGAAGTATCATTTTAACCCTTTTCCGGGTCTGAGGGACTAAAATTACGAAAAAGGAACCCCCACAAAGTCCATAGTTAAGCTCTTTTCAAACTCCCTAAAATTGAAAAGATCGTTGAGTGACCTTATTATTTCACACTCGTTAAGCTGGTCCAGAAGAACATTCCTGACGGAGTCCATAGTTAATCTTTTTTCAGACTCCTTAAAAATGAAAAAATGGCTGAGTGATCTTGTCTTTCTCACACTCGTTAAAATGGTTTTGAATAGACATCTTGTCGGTGCTAGTTTACCCCTTTTTTGAACCGACTAGACTATCTTCGAAAAAGGTACCCCAATGGAGTCTCCTTTTTACGTTTTTTCAGACTCTCTAAATATGAAAAACCACCGAGCTTACCTTATCTGGGCTCGTTAAACTTACATCTAAGGACATTACGATTGTGTGTTTTGTTAACCGCATTTGCATACCTGCGTCTTTGGTCTAAATGCTAGCTCCATGTTTCTCCCAACTGAACCATCTGAAGCATACCTTATATGCAAGCCTTGTAGCACCTTGCCTCTGCGTCTTAACACCCTTGGCCCCCGGAGGATTTTTCCCAAGTATCATTATTCTGAACATCAGTCTTGTCCTTGCGCCTTGAACTTGTATGTTTGTAACACTCGTTCCTCCATTGTAACGTAACATTCCTTTATTATTTTTTCCAAAATCATTGAAAAAGACAAAAAATCAAATATACCCCAAAAAGAGGAAGGGAAAAGTATTTTCTTTATTAGCAACATAATGAGTCTCCCTTGGATAGCACATCTGTCCGTTTGTTCATCAAACCCTGGGATGTAATACGACTTTAGGAAGTTATTCTCGCTACATAGAGCTGTGTCCTCCTTCATTTGGTTATTCTTCCAAACATATGGAGAGTTTGCATTGCTCCCTGCCTCGTAAACTTATGTTAATGCCATGCTGCCTGAGTCTCATCATTTGTCGTGTTGTTGTCCAAGGGAAGTTTGTCACCAAGCCTGAGTCGGCCCCTCTACAGTTTCTCTCTTGCCATCATACCTAGCCATCCTGAATGTCCAATCAAGCCCTTGTTCAAAATCAATGAAGCCTTCAGTCTGATCATCAAGATTATCTAGTCCATGACTGACGAGCCGTCGAAGACCTCTGGGTAGTAAATTTGTACACTCATATTACACTCCTACTCGAGTTTTGAAGATTTTTTGAAGTTGTTGCTCGAGCTCTGGAGATCTCATCTCCAGCCATCAGGTCGTATCAGCTTCTAGAAGATGGATACTCTATATGTATATCTTTTTGATTTAGAGATGTAGCTCTGCTGTGTATTGTTCGCGGCTACACTTTATATAGTTATTTGACATGGATCTACAATGTATTTGATTGGTAGCCATGATTCTATTTTATCCTGAGCATGGGTATGCCTGCCTCGGTGAGACATTTGTTATTTTTCATATGACGCCTCTCGGTTCCTGGTCCCTGGGCTCACTTGGTCGACACATCAGTAAAGATTGGTAATGTATTTCGGCCATCAGATGCTCTTTTGACCTCACACATTAGGGGGCATCTATTATAACCCTAATTTGCACCAGACATGCTTACCTGGCATCAGTCCATCTCAGATTCCTTTTTTGCCAAAGCACTGCTGAACAACTCTTCTTAAAAACCTCTTTTATAAGGGCCCACATGCCCTACTGCATTACTACACGCTTGTAAACGCTAGCTGACCCAAAACAACCCGTAAAAAAGCACAAAAAAAGGAAATTTGTCGACATAACACATAGCTTTGGGTAAGTTAACTAAACCTTCCAGCCATGCATGGCCAAGGGTTCATCCAAATACCTAGCTTCTTGTAGCCTATAAAAGAAGGGTTAGGGGTCCCATTTGGAGGGGGAGAATAATAGTAAAGAAACTCTACCCAATTGCACATTCCCATTGTCCCAACCCTTTATCCATCCTTGTGCAAGAAGAGATACAGAACAAAGAAGTTGGAGGATAGTTGAAGAGGAGCCCAGGATCAGGTTCGCGGAGCGGTGGCCGGTCTTGACATTGTAAGTTGATTCATTAAAATTAATAAAGAAATGCTTTTCCCGTCCCATTATATGAGTTCTTCATAGTTTATTGAATATATGTTTGAATCTCTAACCCATTAATCTGTAGATAAAATGCATGTATAGTTTGTTGCTTGTTTTGTATGCAGGTCAACCTTGGGAGGAGAGCTGCCAACAAGTGATCAAGCATGAAGAAGGGTTGACATTGAACGCCCAAAACAAGGTATGTTCATCTAACCATGTATTTTCTTAAAAGAAATGGGGATTAGGTCTGGGACGATGGTAGAAAGTAGGATTCTTTCAGTCTCATCTGCATGCATAATATAACCCTAAATGCTAGTTCGTAGGGGGATTTCCCACCACAACTTCGGGGTTGGCCAGTCACAGATGACTTGGATCTTAGCTGGATCAACATGTACCCCATGCTCATCAACAATGTATCCAAAGTATTGGACCTTGTTCATGCCAAAAGAGGATTTTTCCAAGTTGTCATATAGCTTGTGCTGCCATGGAGTGCTCAAAACTTACTAAATATGCCGCATGTGCTCCTCCCATGTCCTGTTGAATATGAGGATATCATCCAAATACCACCACAAAGGATTTGGTGAAGGGTCTCAAAACATCATCCATCAACCTCATGAAAGTGGCTAGTGCATTTTTTAATCCAAAGGGAATGACTAGCCATTCGAAGAGACCTTCTTTAGATTTGAAAGTTGTCTTCCATACATCAGTTGGTTCGATGGGAACATTGTGGTAGCTATACTTTAGGTCAATCTTTTTGAAGAAATTTAGGAGCAGAACGAAATGATTAACATATTTAATACAATAAACACAGAGATATGAAGAATAACACAGATATCCAATGAACAATATCTTCTATTGAATAATGAAGTAGGATGAAATTGTAAAACTACATAAATTAAACACTTGCTTGAATGGTGGTAGTTATATCTGAGAAGAGATGTGGATGCTATGTGCATCCTTCTGAGAAAAATCAATTACAATGAGGCTCTAGAGGCCTTTTTGATATTACTCATGAATGCCAAAACCCTATACATCCAAAAACCTAACCTTAGAAGGTGAAACGCCAAAAGTCATGTGGGCCCTTATGGGTAAGTTTGTGTAAGTTGGTACCTCAACTTCCCAGGGTCATAACTTTTACATACGACCTCCGTTTTAGGTATGTGATATCCTGTTGGAAAGGTCTTTTGGAGAACTACACATTTCACCGTCAAACTCTAACTCTGTCTATAGTTTGACTGTGGTGAGCCAAAAAAACAACGTTTAGGGCCCCAAAATGGCCCTGGAAGTAAAAAAAGATGTGATAACATGAAAACATACAAAATAAGCTAGTTGGATTAGGCCAGAGTCCATCAGTATCCACCTAGAGGATGGGGGCTTTAGACATCCCTAGAAGTGTAGAACCCACAATTACAAAGAAGTACATAAGAACGTGTTGAACAAAAATGGACAAGAAGATCCAGTTGGAATAGGTGGGTGGCCACCAATATCCACCTAGATCACCCCTTTAGAGAGATCATCTGGTCTAAGATTTAGTTCTCTATAAATATGCTTAAAACAAATGGAAGTAAAATATGCTTTGAGCTCCTGGAATTATCCATAATTGAAGCCAAAATCATGTTTTCGAAATTGTTTTTTTCATTTATTCAATCAATGAATATCTTGGAGACTCCCAAGATTTTAATCTTGTACACTTCATATTGATTTTCAATTCTGATCAACAACCATAATGCATTAAGTTCTTCCCAATTACCATATCCTTTCCCTAAAAATGATTTGATGCTAATTGAATGGCCTTCCTTTAAGAAAACAATTCCTCTTACCTTGCTTATCCTTAGGTTCCCTTGAGTAGCACATGTCGATCAGATTATATGTATAAATTTCAGACATCAAATCATCAACCCAGGGGCTCATAATCTTTGATATGAAAGCACATGAGATGTAGGATCATAACCTATTCTATCCTATGCTAAGAACGAATATAAACAAACCATGCTTAAACACAAATTGTTGGAAATTACCACTAAGGAATTTATCATTGGGTTGTGGGAAAACTAATTCTATAAGGGCTTTGAATCACAATATTTCATGCACATATGTGACATTATTGTGATTTTGTAGGAGTAGCTTATTAGTGTTTTGAAGATTCAATGGTTTTCTTTTAGTGAAACTAAGCAATGAATGAAAGAAAAGAAAACAATCTGCTATAAATTCCAAAGAGGTGTCTTGGTAACTGGGATGATGATGATATAGCTACTCTAATGGTACCAATTGCATTATTTCACTTAGATCAAAGCCAAGTGTTCCTGCAATTCAAGAGAGAGTTTTTTCTTGTACAACACGACCTTCAATGGAGGACTTTCTCTATAGAGGATGAATTGATGAAAAACAACAATTGAAATGTATTCTAGGAAATCATATCTACATCTGAACTATCTAGTTAATAGAAAATGAACATATCACAATGCATGTTAGAGAATTGGGGCATACGCTATGGGGAAAACTTAAAAATTAAGTAAGCACTTCAAGCACGGGAACAAAATATTAACACTTGATTACTATGAAATGAAATTGGAGATTACAAGTATCCAAGCATGAATTCCATTTATCTTTTACAATAATCCTCTTTTCTCTTCCACCCCCCTCTCTAATTTTGATCCATGTTTATATAGAACAGAGCAATGGGGTGGATCAAACCAACTTCCCCAATTTCAGAACCATGCAATCTTAAGAATATCAAATACAATAATAATGATTAGAAATTGGGTTGATCATGGTTGAAAGGATGAAATGTAATATGATACAAATCATTTACATAACATAAGAAGAGCTGGGAATAGGTTGGTTCAATCTCCTTTATTGGTTGGGTGCATTCATTTATCTAGAACATTGGAGAAGACAAACACAACAATAAAAATGGGTAAAACTAGATTATAAATTCGACCATGTCTTCTATATACATCACTATTTTGGAAAATCACCAATGACTCAAATGAAAGAGCACGTTCTTCACAAAACCCATGTTTTAGATTTTTTAATTCTTCTTCATCAGCTCATAAATCACGTTAAAATATTGTTGTTTGAAAATTGCTGCTAAATTTGACAAGAATGTTTCCCATGAGTTGGACGCTGCCATGTAACATACCCAACCATCCACAGGCCGGGTTACGCTACCTTCAAGCCTGCCCTTGGACTTCTTTCTCTTAGCGATACCTTTTTAAAATTTAAGGATACATAAAAGAAAATACTTTAACGACATGCACAACAATATCCAACAAGCATGCATAATCTAAGATTCAATTAAACAATAATTAAATATACAACAGAAATACATTCATATACATGAAAATGATACCATACCATAGAGCACTTATCTTTATAAAAGATGACACCAACTGGCTGCAAACCAAGGATGTTCCACCCAACTGTAGACACTACTATTCTAAATCTCAACAACAACGTCACCCCCAAGCCAAGGCTATGAATCCACAAGGACGGTTCCAGAGTGTTACTTGGCTTCCCAAACCATTTAGCACCCAAGCTCTCACAGGCTTCCCAGCTCTCACAACAATCCAAGTACCCAACTCTCTTCTATCCAGCTTGCACCACCCGAGAAAATGAACCTTCACCCTTCTTTGCCATGCAGTCCCTCAGACACTCCTTCTCCTTAATTCGGGCTCCAACGCAACTGGTCCATAATCTTGATGATGGAACTCTCAAGACTCGCAGATATGAGCAACGCTGGACACATGCCAATGCATATCAGACATGCATGCCTCAAGTCACAGCTGGATCACTCAGCGACCACTACAACCAACTATCCCATGACTAATTCTTCGACAATTCAACTCCCTTTCCCAAGCCAAGACGCGGAAGAGGATGGATCAATGAATGGGTAAAATGGGTGCATGAAAGTGCGTGAGGGAAAAATGAATGAATGTACAGAGAATCAATGAACAAGCCATCAATAGAACCCCCCCATCAGACCAGAGGCAGGTTTAAGTAACCTCGTGGGGATTTAAAAACCTCCTGGCCTTCCCCAAGAAGCTCCCGTAATCGATCCCCTCCCTTAGACAAAAGGGTAATTAAAATAAGAAATAAACATGTATCCCCTCAAGCCCCCTCT
>JZKD02S1673702.1:436395-454809 GCA_000966675.3 Picea glauca | reverse complement strand
GCAAGGCATATCATGGCAAGGAAAGACATGACATGGCGTGGCAAGGCATGGAATGGCATGGCATGACATAGCATGGCAAGGCAAAGCAAGGCATGGCATGGAAATGCAAGGCATGGCATGGAAAGGAAATGCAAGGCATGGCATGACAAGGAATGCAAAGGAAAGACATGCAAAGGAAAGACATGGCATGACATGGCAATGAAATGAAAGGAAAGGCATGGCATGTCATGGAAAGACAAGGCAATGAAAGGCATGGCATGGAAAGGCATGCAAAGACAAGGCATGGCATGACATGGAATGGCATGGAAAGGCAAGGCAAGGCATGGCATGTCAAGGAAAGGAAATGCATGGCATGGCATGACATGACAAGCTAAGGAATGGAATGGCATGGCATGGCATGGATCAATAAGGCCTTGAAGTTCCATGCCATGCCTTTCCATGCCTTGCCTTACCAATCCATGTCTTTCCTTGCCATGAAATTCCTTGCCTTGCCTTGCCTTGCCATGCCATGCCTTGCCTTTCCTTGACTTTCCATGGCAAGGAAAGGCATGACATGGTATGGAAAGGAAATACATGGCATGGAAAGGCATGTCATGGAAAGGTAAGTGAAGGCAAGGCAAGGAAAGGAAAGGCATGACATGGAAAGGAAATGCATGGCATGGAAAGGTATGGCATGACATGGCATGTCAAGGCAAGGCATGGAATGACAAGGCAAGACATGGCATGTCAAGGCATGGAAAGGAAAGACAAGGCATGGAAATTCATGACATGGAAAGGAAAGACAATGCAAGGCAAGGCAAGGCATGGAAAGGAAAAGCAAGGCAATGCAAGGCATGGAATGAAAATGCAAGGCATGACATGGCAAGGCATGGTGTGACATGGAAAGGCAAGGCATGGCATGGCATGCAAAGGTAAGGCATGGCATGGTATGGAAAGGCAAGGCAAGGCAAGGCATGGCATGACATGACATGGCATGGAAAAGCAAGGAAATGCATGGCATGGAAAGGAAAGGAAATGCAAGGCATGGCATGGAAAGGCATGCAAAGGAAAGGCATTATGGATCAATAGTATAATGAGACTACACCATAAATATGGAACATAAACCTATTTGGTGAACTCCCTTTCTATGTAAATCCTATCAATTATGATAATCCGTGTTTCAAAACTATGAAGATACCTTAGATCTGTGTTTCAAGTTTTGTGGATGATTTTATGGTTAGGAATTCATGGATGATCATTGATTTACCTAGTAAGTGGTCTTTCTAAATCGTTGACGGTTATTTCTTGAATGTATTAAATAAGTGTTTTATCAAAGTGGTGATATTGCATGTTATATTATATTATTCTTGAATTAAGCTTGTCTTGAAACCCTCAATTTTGTGGTTAGATTAGGACTTACCCTCAGTTTCCAACATTGTTATCTTGATGTCTAGGGTTTAATTGTCATCTTTCACCCTTAGTATACACCTTGACACATTTTATTATATTTATATCATAATTTTCATCCTTTTAGGGCTTGATGTCTTAAATATTCTAGGGTTGTTATGTGCCATATTCCATTTGAACAAGCATTTTTTAATCTAAACCCTATTTTAGGCTTGCATTTTCAAACCCCTTTCATTGGATGATTACTTGTTTTAAAGGCTGTTGTATTTGTCCTGTTGTAACTTGTCATATTGATGAAGTTAAACATCTTAATCACAATTTTTATAATAATTATAGTTTCCTTGTTTATTTGTGGTGTTTGGGACTTCCCATTGACTTGTTTGAACTTAGTTAATATCATTTATTGGTTTGGAAAGGCATGTTAATGGTAATGGCATGGCATGGCATGACATGGAAATGACATGTCATGACATGGATTGGCAAGGCATGTCATGGCAATGAAAGGCATGCCATGGAAAGGCAAGGCATGTCATGGCATGGCTTGTTAAGGCATGGAATGGCATGACATGGCATGTCATGGCAAGGAAAGGCATGGCATGGCATGAAATGGAAAGGCAAGGCATGGCAAGGAAAGGAATTCCATGACATGACATGGAATGGAATGACAAGTCAAGGAAATGGAAAGGAAAGGCATGGAAATGAGATGGAAATGGCACGAGAATGGCATGACTTGGCAAGGCATGTCATGGAAAGGAAAGACATGCCATGGTAAGGCAAGGCATGCCATGGCATGGCTTGGAAAGACATGACATGGAATGTCATGGAAAGGCAAGGCAAGGCAAGGCAAGGCATTACATGGCATGGCATGGCAAGGAAATACATGGCATGGAATGGCAAGGCATGGGATGGCATGGCGTGGAAAGACAAGGAGTGCCATGGCATGGCATGGAAATGCATGTCATGGAATGCAATGGTATGTCTTGGAAAGGCAAGTCATGACAATGGCATGGAAATGGCATGCAATGGCATGGCATGGAAATGGCATGACATGGCATGGCTTGTAAAGGCATGTCATGGCAAGGCAAGGCATGTCATGGCATGGATTGGCAAGGCATGGCATGGCATGGGATGTCGTGGCAAGGAAAGGCATGCCATAGCATGACACGACAAGGAAAGGCATGACATTACATAGAAAGGAAAGGCATGGCATGGAAAGGAAAGACATGGCATGGCAAGGCATGGCATGGAAAGGCATGGCATAGCATGACAATGTCATGCAATAATATGACTTGTAAATGAATGTCATGGCAAGGAAAGGCAAGGCATGGAAAGGCAAGGCATTCCATTACATGGAATGTCATGGAAAGGCAAGGAAAGGAAAGACATTCCATGGCATGGCAAGGGAAGGCATGCCATTACATGGAATGCCATGGAAAGGCAAGGAAAGGAAAGACATTCCATGGCATGGCAAGGAAAGGCATGGGATGGATTGGAAAGACATGTCATGGCATTGTGTGGCAAGGAATGACATTTCAAGGCATGGCATGGCATGACAAGGAAAGACATAGCATGGAAATGCATGCCAAGGTAAGGGATGGCATGGAAAGGCAAGGCATGGTAATGCATGGTAAAGTATTAAATAAATGTTTTATCAAAGTGTTGATATTGCATGTTATCTTGTATTCTTCTTAAATTAAGCTTGTCTTGAAACCCTCAATTTCATGGTTAGATTAGGACTTACCCTCAATTTCCATCCTTGTTAGCTTGATGTCTAGGGTTTAATTGTCATCTTTCACCCTTAGAATACACCTTGACACCTTTTATTACATTTATGTCATAATTTTCCACCCTCTAGGGCTTGATGTCTTGAATATTCTAGGCCTGTTATGTTCCATATTTCATTTCAACAAGTTTTTTTTATTATTATCTAAACCGTAGTTTAGGCTTGCATTTTCAGCCCCCTTTCGTTGCATGATTACTAGTTTTAAGGGCTGTTATATTTGTCCTATTGTAACTCGTCATATTGATGAAGTTAAACATCTTAATGACAAGTTTTATAACAACTATAGTTTCCTTGTTGATTTGTGGTGTTTGGGACTTCCCATTGACTTGTTTGAACTTAGTTAATATCATTTATTGGCTTGGAAAGGCATGGAAATGACATGGAAATGGAATGGCATGCCATGGCATGGATTGGAAAGTCATGTCATGGAATGGAAAGGAATTTCATGGAAAGGTAAGGCATACCATGACAAGGCTTGACAAGGCATGTCATGGCAAGGAAATGCATGTCATGGAAAGGCAAGGCATGGCATGGAAAGGCAAGGCATGCCATGGCAAGGAAATACATGCTATAGAATGTCTTGGAAAGGCATGGCATGGAAAGGAAAGTCAAGACAAGGCATGCCATGGAATGTCTTGGCAAGGCATGTCATCGAAAGGCATGCCATGGCATGAAAAGGCAAGGCATGACATGGAAATGAATGACAAGGTAAGGAATGGCATGGAAAGGCAAGGCATGCAATGCCATGGTATGGAAAGGCATGTCATGGCAAGGCATGACATGACTTGGAAAGGAAATGCATGGCATGGCATGACAACTCAAGGCAAGGCAAGGCATGCAAACTTTTCCACCTAGATTTAAAATGTCATAAACACTTCATTGGATGGAAAGAAAATTTGTGATATAAAGTTAAGTCATATGTCCCTAGAAAAAATGTTTTTTATTTATTGGAATGAGAAAGGTTTCTTTTTTTGTTATTCTTTTTTCATTGCAATCCACATTTTGATTTGACTTTTTCCTTGCATAATGTTATGCAAAGTTATATTTATTGTTGTATAGGTTAAAATGGGAAGCTACATAACAAGACATGCAAGGAGGGATTGGTCTATTTTAGGTCATAGTGGTGTTCTAGGGATTTGTAAATGTAACAACATATATTTTGGCCTTAGAAGGTTAGAACTTTTATTTTTACTTATCATAGTGATTCATTGCTTAGTATTTGTTGGGTTTAGTTAGAATGATATAGACATTTGATATGTATACATTTGGACCTATTTATGTGTTGCGGGATATTATTTGTATTGTTATATGTTTATGATGATCATAGTTATGTGATTTGTTTAAACATGCAAATTTATATGTGGAACCTTGGAGCTTCATGCACTACTCGTATGTGCGGTATTTCTCGCCTTTAGTATGATTGCCAACACCATTTAGGTAAGTCACATTTGTTTCCTCAAAATTTCTTTAGTGTATACTACTAATTAAATGTTTTGTTAATTTTTACTGGTTTTGGGGTCTTTAAGTCAAGTAACCAATAATATATATAGAAAATTAATATATTTATGGCTCATGACCTTGAGTTTATTTTTCATTAAAAAAAAACATTTTTAAAAGATCAAGAATTGTCATTAGCGACTGTAAAGTTTGAAAATTAATGTACTTATGATTCATGGAATTGAGCTTTTGTATATGATAATTTCCTTGAAATTAGTACTTTAAGATGGACTCAAGTGTCATCCATCAAGTTTGAGTGCTTTGGTGCCTTTTCCTTCGACCATTTGCATCCAACAAGTGCACCCAAGTGTGTCCAGTGCATTGGCAATTAGTTTAACTTTACCAATGTTGAAGGAAATATATGCCCTACCCATAAATTTAGGTAATGAGAACCATTCATTGCTTATGGATTTAGCACTTTGAAATCTTTTCCACCATAAGAGATTCGTTAATACATAATGCAATTATTTATAATCACTTTAGAAAAAAATCATACATTCATACACATAAAATTCATACACTTTGAAATTCAAACATTCATCAACATAAAATGCAGAAACAATGAGATGGACATAAAAAAAGTGCCATCACATGCACACACACACACATATTCAACATCGTCTAAATTGTATATTTTTTACAAAATGGCACTTCATGCCCAATATACAAAATGACAACAAATGCCCTAACATGGAAAACAACCATATGGTGGCTTATATACATAATGACATTAATTGGTCAATCATTGACCACTACCAACCTCAGGATCATCTTGAAAATCTATCTTTCTTTTGTTGCTCGAGGAAGCATCTCAAGTGGTGCTGGGCCTGAGCGTGCTTCGTTGCTCTGGAGACTGCACAAAGAAAAAACATTGTTATAAGTTTTTTTCCTCAATGAATTAAAAGACATACAAAATGATACTTTGTAATTTAACCTAAGACAACTCACCACATATGCTATTGATAATCGTGAGGGTGTTACCCTCCTCCATGACCCCGATTTTTCAGTGATGCCATCATACATCAGTTACAAGGATCAAATGTAGAAAATTAAACAAATATGTGTCAAATCAAATTCATGATACACAAAAAATATCATCAACACATTATCTCACCATGAATATCTTGGGCCTTGATGGAGAGTTGTTGATAGGTGGAGCACTTGGTTGTACAACCTGCTCCGATGAAACCTCTATTGTGGTAGCCTTAGTGGATGGGGCCAATGTAAATGGTGGTGGGGGTGGGTGGTATATGGGTGCATCCATTGTGGATGGATGCGATGGAAGAGGTGGTATAGATGGGTGGCCCGTGGGTGAATCCACTAGTGATGCATGGAAAAAGACAGATGTTGGGGGTGGGCAGTGAGGGACCTCCACATGCTGTCTCCATGATGAGAAATCCCTTGGCCTGGAGTAAGCTAACCCAGACGCAAAGCCCAGGTGCCTAGGGAGTGTAGTAGTACTGTAACTAGCAAATATGTTTGCAACTTGCATACATACTAATAATATTGAACTATTAGTACCAAATAGTAAAATTCAAAAACATAAACACAACAAATTTAAGATTTAAACGATAATTAACTTTACACATGATATTTGTGATGTAGTTGAATTGTCCATCCAAGATGGACATTCCTCGACATCACTTGTTCCCACATTCTATAGAAACACAAGAACATTAAAAATTTGATGATGCCATAAAATAAAGAAATGACTATGGTGAATTTATCAAATGTGACACATACCTGTGTATGGGCTACACCTAATGAGCAAACTTCCTCTACTACTGCATCAATGGTGGAGATAGGCACTAATGCATCCATGGGATTAAAGGGTCTGCTACATGGACGTAACAAATGCAAAAGGACATACAATAAAATATCGATATAAATACACATAATACAAAACAAATATATAACAATTAAGAACATAGTCATGGTTAAGATACTAACCTCCTCCATGAAGCTATGTTATCCATTGGCCTCTATAGGCCCATAGAAGGTCTTCCCACAACTCAAGCATCTGTGAGGTTTATATGGACGACTTCTATGTCCATGTGCCCTCTCCTCACTGAACTCTGTTATGCGGGGTGAAGCCCCGATTCCTCTATCAATGTCATTGGTAGTCACCTCCTATCGAGACAGTGCAACAAAGTTTCCATGTTGCACTAGGCTCTGGGTCAATGATGAAATAACTCGTTGTACCTACTACAAGCTCTCTGCTACAGGATGATGATGGGGAGGGGGGTTAGGCCTTCGCCTAGGGGGATAATGACCTAACATGGTATCATTCCTGGCATGCTCTCAGTCCTATGCAGACCCTTGACCCACCCCCGGTAAGTTTCCCATGTCAAAGTTGTTGGCATGGTGACCCAAAATAAATCCCGCCCATACTTTTCTCAAAAAAATTAAGGGCACCTCCCTGTTATTGCAAGGAGGTTTATCAAAAACCATATACCACCTATCCATCTAGTTTTGATTAATCTGTAAATGGATACACCAGTCAATACAAATGCATTTTTTTGTCAAAGGTAGTTCTTGTCCATTTTGAGGATCCCTAAAAATAGACAATAGTTCTTGTTTTGAAATACCCAAGTCTCTGACTTGGTTTCTATCCAATCCAGTGTTGTAGTACTCAAACATTCTTTCCCTATACTCTGAAATAGAAGTCAATTCCCCTTGGGCACTTGCAATGGACCTCACAATGATGCCCAAAGAAGTAGCCAAGGACACTTTGCTTGGTTCTATGGTGCCCCTTAACTGATTTACAAGTGTTCTTAATGTATCCAACCCCTCATCAATTTCAATGTTTAGATTGGGTGGTTGTGGTGGGTTGGGGTTTTTCTCTCCTTGGTTTACTGGTGGGCGATTTACATTGTCACTAGGTTCCATTTTGTAATATACACTACAATTTAATAAGGAAATTTAATAAGTGGACTTATGACTAAGGTATTATAAACAACAATGTTATTTTATCCCCAAAAAATCATTAACATAAATTTGTGTAAAACAAAGAAAAACTATGTGTTATCTTTACAATGAACTTGAAAATAAACTACACAAGATTGGCAAATTGTTGAGAGATTTACATTCATGTATTAATTATGTGTAGTGAACCTTGATAATAAGTTTTCAGTGCCATTGGGATTTACATCCATAACCTATAACTAATTTTTATTTTTATTTTTTCAAAACCAAGAAAGGAAATGCCAAAAAACAACCATACCTTTCTTGTGATGGACACATTAGTTAGATCCTAGGATTTGCTCCTTTACTTGGCCTATGGTTTTGCTTGCTCAATGAAGGAAATTTGGGAGGAGCGGTGTGCAAATGAGCACAAAATGTGCTCGTGGTCCTTAAAAAAAGGGCACAGTAGGAATATGTGCTTGTTCTTGTTAAGAACGTGCACATGGTCCTATTAGGAACACACATACACATACACATATAACATACATGCACACATATGTATACATACACATACATATATACACATGTACACATACACATATATATACATACATATATACACATGTACACATACACATACATATATAACAACCATACACACGTATGTATACATATACATATATGTGAGGCCTTGCCTTGTTTGTATTCACTTCACTTGAATTTGAAATTTTAACTAGAATTAGAGATTATGTGAGAGCGTATGGTTGCAAGTAGAGATTTCTACCCCTCAAGACTTCCTCCACAATAATTTCAATGTTCTTGTTCATGTGAATAATGTGTATTTGGCTATCCTTATTGTATCATGCGTTGATTATTAATTTTTGGGTTTACTCTGAAGGGAGTCCAATACCATATTTGCTAACATGGTATTAGAGTAGATGATTCTTGATTTAAACACCTACAACAACACTTTGCACTATTTGAACTATACCCTAGCTAAGGGTATCTAGATTATATGAGACTTGAAAAATTTAAAAGAATTTAAACTATATCCTAGCTAAGGGTATCTAGATTATATGAGACTTGAAAGGTTTAAAAGAATATAAACTAAAATACATAGAATGTGAATAGTACAGTTAAAATGGAGGATTTTGCCTAGTACTAAAACTAAACTTAAATTAGTCATGTTAAATAACTTAAATATACCTAAAAATGTGATGTACAATTGCAATAATAGTGGTGGCATTAGAAACAAAATAGAGTAGAGTGTTATACGCATCACAAATATAACCCTTGAACTTGGTACCCTTAAATAATATTATGTTAATACACACTCAAGTACAAAGGAAGAAAACATTGCATTACAATTAAATTATATCCTTGGATTCTGTCCTATGTACTTTATTGTCTTGTACCTAAACACCCTTCAATAATATGTTAATACACACTCAATTGCAAGGAAAGAACTTTGGTGGTAAAAAACAAAATTGTTGTACAATTCAATTATATTCACAAACTACTCTATTATCTTGTACCTATAAACACCATTCAATAATATGTTAATACACACTCAATTGCAAGGAAAGAACTTTGGTGGTAAAAAACAAAATTGTTGTACAATTCATTTATATTCACATCTTTGTAGCCAAACTTCTATATTTTTATTTAATTCACCATGATTGGATTATTATAATTTACTTTACAAACTCATAATGAATTCCAGATTATCCAAATTCATTAAAATCCTAACGTTGAAAAAGAAGTGATCAAATTTACAAATCCATTTACATGTCTCAATGTCCATCATTAACAAATCCATTTGCAATTAATTGCTTATAATTAACAATTTAGACTTTGTGATATTCTATTCTTGGATTCCCTTAAATAATATGTTGCTACACACTCAAGTACATTGGTGGAAAAAAACGAAATTGCATTACAATTAAATTCTGTCCTATTGTCTCTGTACCCACAAACACCCTTCAATAATATGTTAATATACATTCAATTGCAAAAAAAGAATTTCGGTGGAAAAACAAAAAATTCGATTATATTCACATATTTGTTGTAAAATTTCTACATTTTTATTTAATTCATTATGATTGGGTTATTATAAAAGTTTACTATGATTAGATTATTATTATTATGAGGTAAGTTTATATTTTTGCTAAATAATTTTGTGTTTTGGGTTATTAATGTATTCTTATGTTCGAAGAAAATAAACTTTTAGCTAATCAAAAACAGTTTTAAGTTATACTATAGGATTTAATGATAGTTGCAACGTATGAATAATGTCCACCTACATACCAAGTATCCCTATTTGATCATTTATAAGGCTACTAGAAAAAGAATCCTACAATATCCCCAATTCTTAGTCATCAACCCCATATATAAAGTCTAAAATATTGTATCCTAATTGCAATATAGCCTCTTTTTTTTTAGCAAACTAGCTAGCTTTGTATTAATATGTCTAATGAAGAGTACATACAAGACTGCTTGTGACTTGCCACTTCGGAAACCAGGTTCACACCAATTCAAAAAAGACATAGAGTTTGGTTCAAAATGATATTGAGAGTAGTACATAGTCACCACTATCTTTAATAGCTCGACATCGCTGATAAAAAAAATAAAAGCAAGCCTATAACAAAATTTGAGAAGAGCATTGCTTTTCCTTGTAATCCTATCAAAAAAAGACATAAAAACCAACCTTATGGAGCAAATAAAGGGTATTACTAGTGTTATTTTTCCACAGGATCTTTTAAGTCTTCATCTAGCCTGATGGGATTGGATGGTGTTCACTCAGAAATTTGATCTCGGCCAACAATTGCTATAGAAACATCTCGGGATTCTATGAGATCTTAAACAATGATCTCTATATCAAAGACTATCTTGCAAACTACCTTGAATTTCTTGTCCAAAAGGCCCAACTTTTGCAAAATGACCTGTTACTGTTGTCCTTTCTCCTCCACCACCTAGGCAATAAAGGTGTTGTTAAACTAGTAGAGCTCAATAAGCTTAAAACCCTTGGTATATTTGGACTTAGAAAACCTGATATTTGTCACCCAATTTTTATATTTTCTTTCCAATTCGATATTGGAGAGATTCCTTTTTTTTTTTAAATTAATAATTTGCTCCATAAATGTTACCTCATTCTTGATATCCTTAGAAAACCAATGATGAAATTTCTATGTAACTTTCATGGTATCCACTGGGTTATGTGTTCGATGGTTTTCCAAGAAAGATAACTTTTGGTATTGTGTTTGGAGCAACTACATGGGCCTTGCCTACTAGATTAAGGCCAATCACTTTAATTCTCTTGGTGGTCAATAAATTGTAGGCTCCTATAAAACTTGCACGTCAATAGCCTAACCAGGGAGCAAAGTTAACCTTTTTATTACTTTCAAAGAGTTCTTTTTATTACTTTCAAAGAGTTTTTTTTATTATTATTGTAACTTGCATATTAATTTTTTTTGCACGGTCTTCTTACCCGTTATACGCATTATTAATGGAGACACGTTATAATTTCAAAGTTTTTTATTAACGTTTAGATACTTCAAATGGACTTGCCTACTTTGTTTGGGGTTGATTATTTCCTTAATATAAGTTTTTTTTTTTTAAATAGGGTCTCAAAGTAAAAATGTAAATTGAGTAGTTTTTTTTTTTAAAATAGGGTTGAAAACACCTCAAAGTAAAAATGTAAATTGAGTTTCTAAAGAGTGTTATATATTTAAAATTTTAATTAATTGAGTGAAATTTTAATTATATTTCAATAAACTAATTTAATTTAAATATTATTTTAATGATATATTAATAAATTTACAATCGAACTAAACTTTATTAAGGTCTCAATACTATAATACTCTTTAATAAATCAAATTAAGTCTAAATTAGATTTTAATAAATCTTCATTAAACCAAATAAACCACAAATCCTAGTTAAATATTAATTATGTCATAATAAACCTTAATAAACTCTAATTTGGTAATAAAATTCAAATAACTTTAACGCTATGATAATAATACATACCAAATTTTAATTATTCTTTAATAATATTTAATCAAATACCTTTAACGCTATGATAATAATACATACCAAATTTTAATTATTCTTTAATAATATTTAATTAAACAATATAGCCTTCAATGGTACACTAATAAAACCAAATTAACTTAAATAAAATTCACTAAACTCTAACTTTATGATAATTAACCTAAATATATCCCAGTAAACCCTAAATATATATGAACCATATCTAACCCAAATAAACCTAGTTATATGATAAAAAAAAACCCAAACAAACTAAATCCTAATTAAATTATAATTATATGTCAACAACCCCCCCCCCTCCCACCTTTATTTAAACCAGAACAAAAAATATCATATTAATAAAGGGATTGTAGCAAAGCTAACATCTATTACATAAACTATCTAGAGCTTCAAAAATCAAAACTAGGTAGTGTTATGTTGCTACAAGAAGTAATTCAAATAATACTACATGAAAAACATTGCACGTGTTCTTGTTTGTTTCCTGCTTTACGCAAACTCCTAAGATTCTAGCAGCTTTGAAATACATAAACTTCAATGTTATACATGATTACTATTTTCTTCTTCTTGACCCACATCAAAGGGAAGGGAATTTTGTTGTTCCAAGTCCATTGGCTCCTTGAGCTAATGGATTGTTTCTTCTTCTTTGAAATATGCTTATGTCGAATTGTTAGAAGATCGATTATTGGAAGTTGAAGTTAGAGTATCCTTACAAAGATTGAGAACTAGGTTCCTTACATGTTATAATCATTTTCAAGGATGCTTATCCTTTGCTTTTGATGAACCAACATATTCATAATGTTAGCATGCTAGGAAATACAATGGCACTCAATTTCGTTTATCTTTAAAGAAGTTGGGAGCAAGGTCCTCTTATTGAAATGCATGCCTTCTTTGTGTCTTTGCATAATTCTTCTAAACTCTGAGATGTATATGTTATCCATTATTTTTATTGGATAAATCCGTAGGTGCGGACACTAACCAATCTCCCTAGATCCACCTGGATCTAGAACAAAGCAAGATAGAACATGACTCTTTCCCTAGATTTTGACCATTGAATTAACTAGGAGGCAAGAACAAATAACATACCGTATTATCGCTTCCTATGGTCTTTGTTGCTCTTGCTTCGCTTCAGTGCTCTCGTGCAGCCAAGACCAAGACAACACAAACCAACCAAAGTGAAGATAGCACAATCTATTCAACAATCAATCTATGTATATGATCAAGGAATTATACAATAAAGTGGAAATAGCTTTATGGGAAAGAGACATGCTTTAGTGTTAATAGAAGGAATTAATGTAAGTGTTGATACAGTTTGAGACATGGGATATGTTTGGGGATAAAACATATGTCACTAACATATGTTTGGAAGTAAGTGTTGATACAAGGGGATATGTTTGGGGATAAAACATATGTCACTAACCTCATTTTTCATAAGGACAACAAGCTTTGGTTCCATGGATTTATTATCCCACTAATTCATAATTGAATTGAGATACCTTTTGACATGGAAGAAGGAGATTTTCATGATGGAGATTGTCTCCTTTTTATCCCTACCAATGATGGTTTCCAACTTGTTTTCCACTTGAATCGATTTTCCTATCATTGATTTGATAAATACCATAGAGTCCCCAACTATCTTTAGAGATCTAATCCTCTCTTCCCTAGCTATGAGAATGCCTTGCAATAAGGCATAGACCTACACTTGATTGTTGGTGGCTTGAACCATGCCCCATGCATATGATGCTATAGTATTTCCTCCGAGATCGAAGATAATACCCCCCACACTTTATTAACAAAACCATATTAAAGTAATAACACCCTATTTAAACCCTTATTCTATGCTTATAAACCCCAATTAACCATTAAACTCTAGTTAAAATCTAATAATATGCTAACACACCCTATTTAACTTAGATAATCCCTAATCAATGTCTTAAGAATATTTAATTAATCCAACTAAACCCTGATATCTATTGAACTCTAATTACACCTCAATAATACACAATTACCTCCAATTGCCCTTAATTATATGCAAATTAACCCAGATAAACCCTAATTATATGATAGTAATCACTAAAAAAAGTTTCATGGAAAACTTCCTCGAGGAAATACTCCATGTGCTTCCACACATTCCATGAATTACGCTCAAGATAAATGTTTCCATTGTACAACATGTACTCCTAACCCAAAGGGACTCTACTAGACTTGAATCCATGAACTGCTAGGATTCTTTGCCTTGAAATTGGTTGGTTCAAATGGACCACTAAGCTTTTAGTAATCCATAAATATATACAATAAATCTTGATTAACCTAACTAAATAAAACTATACTTTGATAAACCCTAAATAACTCTATAATTAAAATATAATTATATGTTAAAAAACCCTACCTGTATGTTAATAAATTGTTAGAATCCTTAATTAAACCCTAATTATTTGTTATTGAATCATAATAATGTCCTAATTATTTACAAGTGTAAACCTAAATTAACTTAGATAAACCCTAATTAAACCTTGATTATATGCTAATAACCTTTATTTACTGGAATTACAAACTCTAACTAAACATTAATTATATCATAATTGTTAAGGCCCTAATAAGCATTCATTATCAGTTTATTTGTTATATTAGTAGGCCCACTAGAACCTTTCATTGTACCCTTTCATTATAATTGTACCCTTTGTCTTTGTCTCTCTCTCACTCTCTCTTTCTCTCTCTCTCTCACACACACACACACACACACATGTTATGATATTTAGACACTTAGGAGTTAGTTAATATCGACTTGGTTTATTGTGTCGTTAGGTAAACGTGTGTTTCTTAGTGTGTTTCTTTAGTATGCATCAGTAGAATTTGTATTTAGGAAATCCAACGCTCACGATATGTTCCTGACATAGAGTGATTTGAAGATTCATATTCTCCTCTATCTTAACGACTACATTGATCTGTGGCTTAACACCCAATTGGTCCATGATATATATTTAAAGAGCATGGATGGTCATTTTTTGATGATCGATCATGAGAAACTCTCTTGTAAAATATTTCTGTAATCTTTTTCTTTTGCATTAACAAACTTCTCCAAATGGTCGCGTTTGATGGGGCCGTGGATGTTTCCCTATAGGGTTTTTACCACGTCAAAACATTGGTGTGTTGATATTTGATATGTCTTTGTGAGTGGTTACTGAAGGTGTTCATCCTCTGTTGGAATACCTGTGTTGTCGAACATGGTATCAAAGCCCGTCTGAAGACTCGCTCTTGTTGTAGATCGAGATCGTGAAGTCGAGTTGCCTCATCTATGGTTTTTTCCATTTTCGTACATTTATGGGCTGAAATGACTATTCCATTGCGTCTGGAGTACTTGTTTAATTCATGAACGCTTTTCGTTTCACTCGAAAAGGTTTTTGTTTTCCCAAGATACAACCATTTCAGTGAGATCCGAAGGTATAAAGCTTGAATACGCCCTTTTTGAGTTTTTTGCAGAGTATTATTTTGGTTTTATTTTGTTTGTTTTTAGGTTGCAATTATTTTAG
Source organism: Picea glauca (assembly GCA_000966675.3). Taxonomy (NCBI): domain Eukaryota; kingdom Viridiplantae; phylum Streptophyta; class Pinopsida; order Pinales; family Pinaceae; genus Picea; species Picea glauca. The sequence continues at coordinate 439,665 of JZKD02S1673702.1, read as the reverse complement.
ATCTGTGTATTCTCTTTTCCCCATGCCTTGTGTGATCTCGACAAATAAAAAACAAATAGGAAAAGGTGCATTTTCTAGGTAAGCTAACTGAGATCTAACCCTTGTTGTCATCGAGAAGCATTTTTTTTTCTTGTGTGAAATAGGTTTTCATGAGCACGCTCTCCAATGCCATTTTCCACAACAACACCCCCAATCCTCCTTCTAAACAATACAATATGTTTTGTTAACTCACTTGGTTAAAAGTTGCCTTATTAGGTAAAAGGTCTTGAGTTCAAGTCTCTCTTTTTTTTTTACTTTTTTTGAAAAATTCCATGCATCCAATGTAAAGTGTATTTCACTTCAAGTATAAAAGTGAATCACTATAAGTAGCTTTAATATTTTATTGTAAAGTTATTTATTTTGCATGCAACTTTCTTTTATAAAGTAACTTCATTGTAAAAGTGATCCTGCTTCTTTTTATAAAATTCGTTCACTTCCTAAAGAAAATTATTTGTAAAAGTGAGGTTATTTGGAGAGGTATCACCACGTGGACCAACTTTGACTTGCCATGTGTCTCTTTGATTATTGTTTATGCTTTTTTTTTTAAAGGGAATAAATTTCACATCCAAAGTCCATTTTCAGTGCCTGTTTTTTAAAAACCACCTAATGTTTCTATATCTTTCCATCAAGATCATCAATTTCAGTTTTTAAATCCATATTATCTGCATATTTAATATGGATTCTTCGAGTGATATTTTTCTTACCAACACCAACTACTTGCAATGGAAATCCCATATGGAGGATTTATTAAGAAGTAAAGGCATATACCAGATTACCTTGGGAAAGGAAAAAGAACCAATTGATGATGAAAATAAAGTCAAATGGGATAATAGGAGTGACGAAGCACATGGACTGATCAAAGTGTGCATCTCTCACGATTTAAGGTTCCACCTTAAAGAAATTAATGACCTTGATGAAGCTTGGGAAAAACTTGAATCTGTGTTTGGTAAACACAATATTATTCGATTACATCAATTATAAAATCAGATATTGAATTTAAGTCCAAATGATTTTTCTTTCATTGAAGACTATCTATCTAAGTTTAAAACACTTAGAATTTTATGTGAAGAGTGGAGCATAAAGATGGAGGAAGAGCGTTGCATCTATATTATTCTTTCTAATCTAGGTAGTGCATATTATGTGTTTGTATCTACCTTTTATGCCATGAGAGAGGCTCTAGGGAAATCTTATCAAAAACCCACTCTTGAGTCCTTTTGTGATGCTTTGATTAGAGAGCAAGATAAGAGCGTACAATTTGGAGTGATCAACACTGCAGGTACCTCCAACAAAGCCTTAGTATCCCAATAGAAAGATAAACCAAAGAATCCCAAGAAACATCATCCTCATCACTACAACAAGAAAAACAAGGGTCCCCAAGCCACTCAGACAACTCCATATCCTACTGGTGACAAAGGAGAAAAATATAAAAATAAGAAGATTGAAAGACATTGCAACTTTTGCGGGAAATATGGTCACGATGAGTCCAAATGTTTCAAGAAGATGTCATCTTTAGAAGCAACTATGAAGAAGCACAACATCATTATTGATTCTACTTCTACTTCTTCTTCTCATGGACATGCACTTTTTTCTTTTAGATTCTCCTTCAATGCAACTTCTACTTCTTCTTTTGATGAGTGGATTATTGACTCTAGATGATCTTATCATATGGCTAAGGAGAAAGCCATATTTTCCACTCTAAATGAATGTAACACCAAGAAAATATTTGTTGGCAATGATAGATCTCTTAGTGTTGTAGGATCTGGAACAGTTTAGGTAGATAATGGTCATTTCAATGATGTATTATGTGTTCCAAGTCTTTCCGGTAACCTTCTATCAGTATATCAAATCACTCATTTAGGTGAAGGTAAAACTGTAGAGTTTTCACCTCATCAAGTTGTAATCAAGGATCTCAAAGATCCTCAACATGTTCTTGCAACTTGAATTGTTGATGATATTACCAGGTTGTCCAAGTTTGACAACTTTGGGTCATCATCTTTTCCATCCGTTTTTTTTTCTCATAGCGATGACTTGAGAAAACTTTGGCATGAGCGGTTTGGTCATCTATACTTTCGCTCATTGCAACAACTATGTAATCAATAGATGGTGACTAGTCTTCCTCTTGTTTCATGCAGAGATGGTGTTTGTGTTGGTTTTGTTCTCGACAAAAATCATTGGGATAGTTTTGACAAACGTGCCTCTTGGCACGCCTCGTTCCCTTTACAACTTGTTCACAATGACTTGTATGGTCCATTTTCTTCTCGTTCTTTTTATGGGTGCAAGTATTTCTTAAATTTCATTGATGACTTTTCCCGATGTACTTCAGTTTACTTCTTAAAACTTAAGAGTGAAGTTTTTGACAAGTTTATGGCCTACAAGGCCCTTGTAGAAAAGCAATCTGGACATCAAATTCAAAGTTTAAGAACAGATAATGGAAGGGAATATGAGATAAATAATTTTACAAGTTACTGCACTACATAGGGCATCTGAATGCAACACATTGTTCCATATACACCACAACAAAATGGTGTTGCCAAGAGAAAGGATTGCACATTAAAAGAAATGGTTAATTGTATGATCCAATCTAAGGGATTAAGTCTAAAGTATTGGGCAGAAGCCATCAACTGTGAAAATTACATAGTAAATTGCACTCCCACAAAGGCTCTTAAAAATATAACACCAGAAGAAGCATGGACTAAAATTAAACCTGATGTAAGTCACTTTCATGTATTTGGAAGTATAGAATGGGCTCACATTCCTGATGAGAAAAGGAAATAATTGCAGCCTAAAAGTGAGAAGTGTGTATTTTTTGGTTATTCTGAAGATGTCAAATGTTACAGACTTCATCCACCACATTTTAATGAAATTATTATTAGAAGAGATGTTAAATTTGAGGAAAATACCTTGGCCTGTGAGCCTAATTCGGTGATTGTGTCTTCTTTGGCCTGCAAGTTGTAGTCAACATTTGTGTCTTCTTCTATTCCTATTCTGGTTTCTTCTTCAGATAATGACAATGAGGATGAAAATACACCTCCGCCTGCTCACCTTCATCTAGATGAGTCCATTGAACCCGAACCAACACTAGCACCACCACTTCCTAGATGGGTTCATTCAACACGAGAAGTAGTTGGTGATATTGTCGGTGATCCTTCAAATCAGTGTTAGACAAATTCACAGTTCCAGTGGGCCTCTTCTCTTTTGGCTCAAGTTTCAGAGACTCGTGATCCAGAGACA
>JZKD02S1673702.1:402334-424531 GCA_000966675.3 Picea glauca | reverse complement strand
TAACAGGTTGATAGTGGCAACAACCATAATTTTATTCATCGCTGCATTGCCCAAGAAAATCATTGCTACATCCATGCCATCAATAATTTCCAAATCATGATTTCCAATGGTGGTTCCATGAAATGTGGAGGGCGTTGTGAAAATGTGCGTCTCCAAATTGGTGACTACCACCTTAAATCCCATATGTTTTCTATCGACATGGGAGGTTGTGACATTGTGTTGGGTGCAGAATGTCTAAGGAATTTGGGTCCCATTCTCATAGATTTTAAAGACTTAACCATGTAATTTGACCAGGAGTGCCACCAATATAAGTTCCAAGGCATCATCGCCGGTTCACCTGAGATCATTAGTTCCCATCGCATGGAAAAGCTGCTCAAAAAGGGTCATTCTAGTGTTATCGCCCAACTCCATGCCATACAAGCAACAGAGACACCCTCAGTATGGCAAGACTTCTAAGCCATCCTTTCTAAACATCAATTGGTCTTTTCCACTCCCCAAGGCCTCCCTCCTTCCCATGGTGTTCATGATCATTCCATTCCCCTTGTACCTAGAAACCTTCCTCCCAATATCCGTCTGTATCATCACCCCTTTTCCCAAAAAAATGAAATTAAGAAAATGGTCCAGGAACAACTTAATGCCGACATTATCCATGCTAGTACGAGCCCCTACTCGTCTCCGGTGGTCATGGTCCTGAAGAAAGAAGGTTCTTGGCGAATGTGTCCCGACTTCTGTGCCCTCAACAAACTTACCATCAAAGAAAAATTCCCCATTCCTGTCATTTATGACCTCCTAGATGAATTGACTGGTGCCAATTCTTCACTAAACTAGATCTCCATTCGAGCTACCACCAGATATGTATGAAAGAGGCAGACATTCCCAAGACTTCCTTTAGAACTCATGCGGGCTACTATGAGTTTTTGGTCATGCCCTTTGGATTGTGTAATGCCCCCTCCACCTTCCAAATCCTCATGAATCATGTCTTCTGTCCTTTTCTCTGCAAAAGAAATCTGGGCAAATCCATCTATGAAAAGGAAATGTTGGCTATTCTGCATGTTGTGGATCTGTGGTGTCCTTATCTATTGGGGCAATGTTTCCAAATTAAGACAGACCATCAAAGCCTCAAGTATTTTCTGGAACAACACATTTCCTCCCCAGAACAACAAAAATGGGTGACTAAATGCTTTGGATATGATTATGGGATCATTTATAATAAAGGCAAAGACAATGTGGTTGTGGATACACTTTCCCGAAAATATGAATATGAAGGATCCCTTTTTTCTCTTTCATTCATTATACTAGATTGGCTCCAAGCCATTCGCCAGGAACGGCTACAAGATCCCAAAAGTTCACAGTTGATCCACCAATTGCAGTCCAAGGCTCCAGATTCCCCAGGGTACTCTTGTTTCCATGAGGAACTTCGATACAAAGGATATTTTTATTTAAGTAAACAATCAAAGCTTAAATCCATGATACTTTCTGAGCTTCATGCTACACCCACAATAGGGCACTCCGAGTTCACCAAAACCTATGACAGGGTCAAACGTTCCTTTTTCTAGGATGGTATGAAACAAGACATTCGTAATTTTGTAGCTGAATGTGATGTGTGTCAATGCAAAAAGGGAGAAACAGTTAAATCATCGGGCACACTACAACCGCTCTCGATTCCACCTACTATTTGGAAGGATATCTCTATGGATTTTATTACTGTCTTACCCAAATCGGGAATTCAATCCGTCATCATGGTGGTTGTTGATCATCCTTTCAAGTATGATCATTTATGTGCCCTTCAACACCCATTTACAACATCCATGGTGGCTCAAATCTTCATGGATGAGGTCTTCAAGCTTCATGGCATGCCACACTCTATTGTTTCTGATCACGACCCAACTTTCACAAGCAATTTTTGGCAAGAAATGTTCAAGATACAAGGCACCGAATTGCATCTTAGCATATCTTATCATCCCCAGACTGATGGCCAAACATAAGTTGTCAACAAGTGTTTGGAAACATATTTGAGGTTTTTTTCCTTAGAAAAGAAAAATCAGTGGGATCAATGGTTACCCCTAGCTGAATGGTGGTACAACACTTCATACCATACATCTACATGCATGACTCCTTTTGAAGCGGTATATGGACAGAATCCACCTTCAGTTATCTCATACTTACCAGGTGCCTCGAAGGTCCAGGCAGTTGACCTAACACTTACAACTCGAGAGGCTATTCTCCATACCCTCAAAGAGAATTTGGTCATGGCATAGAATCGCATGAAGCAACAAGAAGATCAAGGTTGCTTTGAACGTCAATTTGTAGAAGGGGATCAAGTGTTTCTTCGACTGCAACCTTACAATAAAACTTCCCTCAAGGCTGAGCATTTTCAGAAGCTAATGCCCAAATTTTATGGTCCTTATACCGTACTCAAGCGTGTGGGACAAGTCGCCTATCAGTTAGCTTTTCCCAACAATTTGAAGCTACATCTTGTTTTTCATGTTTCATGCTTAAAGAAGGTGATTGGAGCTAAGTGCCAAATTCAAACCAATCTTCCAGAGTTAGGTGAAGAAGGATCCATTTGGCTACAACCAAAAGGAATTTTGGACCAACGTGAGCGTCGCCTACGTCAGAGAACCATCAAGGAAGTGCTAGTATAGTGGAAAGATACAACTCTAGCAGACGCCACTTGGGAACCAACTACCATTCTGCAACAATTTCCTCATCTCAAGCCTTGAAGACAAGGTTGTTTTTAATGGGGTGAACATATTAGGGTCCTAACCTGCACATAGGTAGAACAATATATTCAAATGTAATAAAGGTCAATATTAATAAGGCCTTTCAATAAAATATAATAAGGCAGATGTAAGAAGACCTAATAGAAGCTTCCGCTTCTAGAAGGATCTTCCTCTAGATGATTCTTTTTAGTATAAATAGGAGTCGAGGGTATGCGAATCCTAGCTTGGATATTATTGTAATAGAGCTTTTCTCAACTGGAGGTTTCCCCCTCGAAAAGGCCTGTGAACATTGCTTTCAGATTCAAAGTGCTATTTCTGTTGTTATTCTTATATCATTTCAGTGTTATTGTGGTGAATGTTCTGGTTATATTGTTGTTATTCTACCATTACTAGCATTTTATTTCAGTTCTGCAAACATTTTATATCTGGTATCTTACATTCGCACTCCTTAAGGATCTCCCCCATGTCAAACATTGGTGGGAAACTTACTGAGAGCAAAGTTCCATAAAGGAGTATGGGTTTCCGACTTCAGAATATATGGTGGCAATCCCACTTGGGATTTTTTTGTGGATGCAGTAAATGAACAATATTACCATGTTGGTAACTGATGACTAGTACATGAGATGGACCATATTGTGGCAAGAGAGGGGCCAAACATTGTCAAAGTTCACAAATACTTTCCATACCTTGTGCACCAATCTGGGTATCAAAGACTCCAAATGACATCTAGTTCTGAAATACCGCGGGGCTCTACATAGGTACATTGAAACCAAAATGGATTTTATGGACATATCATCACTAGGAAATGCCTATCGATATCTTGTCAAAATCAAACATAAATTTTGTCACCAAAACAAATGGAAGTTTGGGTATGCAAGTATGAAACAAACAAAGTATGGTAAAGACGACCCTAACAACCAACGTCCAGAATACCAGTCCAAGCCATAGGAAAAGAAGGGTAACAGAAAGACGAAGAAGGACACTGGAAAGTGATGCGATTTCCACAAAATCCCCTGGCACAACACTGATGAATTTTGCTCAAAACACTCATCAATGGCCGAGATCAAAGAAAATGACCCAAACCTTGATTCATAAAATAATGGGAGAAGATAGGTCATCGACACAAACCCTACTTCTACTATCGTGAACGCAACAATTCAACCAGAAAATCTTGAAGAGGGGGAGCACCTTTTTCATTCACAAATGTGGGTGAAGGGGACCCCTCTACATTTTATTGTTGATAGCGGAATCCAAAAGAACCTCATCTCAACAAAGGTCATCAAATAGTTGGGATTGTTGACAACACCACACCCACAACCATATAGCATCGGGTGGCTTCACCAGGGATGAGATCTTCGTGTCAACCAATAGTGTCGATTGTCATATGACATCCAACCCTTCAAGGATGAGGTGTTATGTGATGTTGCCCCGCTAGATGTATGTGATGTTCTTTTAGACCAACCATATATGTGGAAGCACCATGCTATTTATGAGTCTCAACCCTGTAGTGTCTTTTTTACTCTAGGAGGTCATCTCTACAGGATACCAGAGGTAGTTCTAACTATTGTCCCACCAAAATAGTGCCGCAAAGTAATATATCATACTACAAAATTCATCCTCTTCACAATCTGTTCAAAAGGTGAACATAAGGACACTGCAACCACTACGGCCTTGGCCCAAGATATTTCTTTCCAACATAAGCAGATTGCAGAAGAGAAATAATATATTGTTTCTTCACCTACAATGGTACCTACACACTTTCCAGTCAAGCTAAAATAAAACATCTTGTTTGAATAGATTCAACCTCGCCAACAACAGGTTCATGACAATCTTCAACAAGCTAAGTAGCGCAATTTCTCCAATAAGGCAAGAAACTCACCAAGATTCATATTCATTGAACCATTTCTTCCTAAGGAGGGAGGATTGATCCAGGAGGATCTCGGTGGTCACCCACCTATTCCAATTGGCTCAAAATAGTTTTTTCGAATCTTACTATTTTTAGTAGTTTTTTGGGTCCCAAACTTTCAAGGCCATTTTTAGGGCCTAAACAACGTTTTTTCATGATCGGGCACCTCAAGAAGTCACAGGATCTGATTGAGCCCCCAAAATGAAGCTTCTTGTCGATACCTTTCCAACGAGCTATCGTGTGCCCCAAATGGAAATCATATGCCAAAGTTACCGTATCTTTGTGTTTATGGTTATATCTCTGATTGTTATAACCCTACTTTTCACTAGACATGCTTACCTGGCATCAGGCAATCTCATTTGCCTTCTTTTCCAAGACACTACTAAACATATCTTCTTAAAAACACATTTTTTAAAGGCACACGCTAGTTGACCCATTATAGGCTACGTGTACACTCTAGCTGAACCACTATAGCCCACGTGTACATGCTAGCTGGACCATTACAGCCCGCGTGTACCTACAAAAGCATGAAAAATGGAAAGTTGCTGACAGAACACACAGTATTAGGTAAGTTAACTAAACATTTTGACCATGCATGGAAACTCACTCAACTAAATACCTAGCTCCTTCTAGTCTATAAAAGAAGGGGTAGGGGTCCCATTTGAAAGGAGGAAAATCATAGTAAAGAAACTCTACCCGAATCAACATTCCCCTAGCTTCAACCTTTTGCAACTATTGTGTGGAGAGAATCATATACAGAATCAGTTGGAGCACAGTTGAAGAGGATCCTAGGACTATATTCAAGGAGAAGTTCCAACCACATATTGTAAAGTTTACTCTTATGAAGATTAATACAAAAATGAATACTTTTTTCGTCCCAACATATCATGTGTTCAAATTGTGTATTTATTTTATGATATTGTCACATCTAACCCAACAATTAGTTTATGAAATGCATGTTTACAGCTCTCTGTTTGTCCATGTGTGAATGTAGGTCATATTTAGGAGGAGGCTTGCAGTCAAGGAGCGAGTGAAAGCGAAGGGATTGATATCAAACGAAGGATTTAAGGTAGAGTTACCTAATCTTGTTTTCACCTTTGTATTGCATGAATGTGGGGTTTTGTGTTGGGAGAATAGAAAAACATAGAGGCCTTTAAATGGTCATTTTTTGCATGCATGATAAAACCCTTAGTGCTAGTCCGCAGGAGGGATTTCCCACCCACAACAGAATTGGCGACCATACTGGGGATACTCTAGGGTTCTTTGGGAATTTTTTATTGGGTATTTTGAAATTGGTTTTACTAGCTTTTTTGAGTTTCTGCAAGAAGTCTGAGTGTTCAGGGGTTTTGGTTCTCAATACCAGTCTTCCCTGCTCTACTTACCAGACTATTTTTTTTCTATTTTTGAGAGTCTTAAGAGGCATACGCGCCCTGTAGTGGGCCATCACATGTATGCACATGCCCTACCTTTAGTCAGCCTGCGTACGTATGCTTGCTGATGAAGTGCTAGTTGCGTGGTTGAGAACCCAACAAATACTTATCAGGAATGGGCAGTCATGATCTCCCCTGCAGAAGTGATCCTTCACAGGGATCTTCTAGGTCCTTATAGGTCTCTGATTGAACAGTCCATAGTCAGGTAAAAACCTCAGGATTAGATTTGTTTCACTATATTTTTCTTGCCTCTTCTTTGTCAAAGTAAGTTTTTTCACCTTTAAGGGGTTCTGGTTTTCAATACCAGTACTCCCTACCTGAGCTTAGCTGCTTGTATTTATTTTTTGAGGATAAATAGAGGCACACACGACTTGTAGTGGGCCTACATGCATGCATATGCACCCTTCCCTTGGACAACCCGCGTGCATACGCTGGCTGTTGAAGTAACAATCGCGTGTCTGTCTAGATTTTTTTTTGAAGAGGCAGTCATCCTCTTTCCTGTCAAGAGTCATTTTTTCAGGGTTTTTCTTGTCTGATTATAGTCTCTATCATAGCATTTTTAGCCTAGGTTGGACTCCATCATAGTTTTCTTTTTCATTAAAAGATTTCTTCTATTTCTTAGCTTTTTTAACTTATTTTTAGCTTGAAATTTTGAGAAAAATGAGTTGCATTTAAAAAAAAAAATCCCCCTTATGGTCTGGGGGGGGGCATGAATCATGCATTCAACAGTTTCTTTTAGAATATTTTGTTACTTCTGCTTTGATTGGAAGAAAATATAAAAGAAAAAAGAATAGCTTGTTAGTTCTCTTTCTTTCTTGGCATTTGCCTTGCATTGTTATTTGAACAAGAAAAATAAATTAGCATAGTGTTGTGTTTTCTTCTCATCTTAAAAGCATTTCAAAAGAAAAATAAGAAATATAATCCTTCTTTGCTAACATTCGTATCATTTCATTTTTCGCAAGAGTCTTAACAACATCAGTTGCACCACCACACCCCTTTTTGGAGTAAATCAAGCCAGTAAAAAGAACGCCAATTAAAATTTACTAGACTTTATGTTTGTAGGGTCCATCAACTAGATTAGGCTAGAGCCTTGATTTAGGTTGGAGAGGAAACTCTTCAAGGCTATAAAACAAACATATGAGTTTGTGCTAAGGAGTGTAGAAGTCTAGTAACGTGGAAATTTTCTAGGACCCCCCTATAACACATAGGCTAAACACCAGGTCGTGTGCGGAAAGGTAGCAGAGATAACCACTCCAAAGCTGGACCAAGCATAGTGGGGAACGCATATAGAGGACTTGTCTTGGGATTCCGTTGATCTCATTTTCCACGGAGCTTCATGGGTCTCAAATTTGTTCGAGGTCCTCAGTCATCTTCCGGAACACTTGCTTTCGATACCCTTGATAGGTTTCGAGATTAATACCCTGTTCATTGCGGTCCACCCGACTGTCGACTATACCCGCCTGGTGATTGCTCACGAGTTGGAAACCTAGTTTCCTTTATTTTAGGGACTTACATAGGTGACTGCGGGGGTATACTGCATTACCTAGGGAATACATCGGGCCACACTTTGCAAAGTATACCTGGAGGGTGCTTCCGTATTCGATTTTCACTTGCACAGGTAAGTTGCTCTAGTGTTGGTTGGTGTAACTTTTCTTCCAACTAGTTAGTCATTTGCTTGATTTGCCTTTAGGAACTTTTAGTGTGTGCTTTGTGCTCCCTATTTTTCCATAGTGAGTTAGTCAGTCATGGCTTTGGGTCTTTGACCTAGGGTGATAGACCGCCCACTCCTCCGGTTGAGAGGACTTTTCAGTCTTCCGCTTAGAAACGTGGAGCCGCCTCTTTATAGGCATTGTTTTGATAACACTGGTTCTTCAAAGTCAGTGTGTGAGAATTTTACGGATTTGAATGATCTCGCAAGGGGAGAACCTCTGCATAATATCTTCATGGCTAAATTTCCTGACAATACCAACCAAGGACCCCCTTCATAAGCGGATTCTTGTTCTTTTCCTTTCTTCGAAAATGTTGGTGTCCCTTTGATGGCCACTTTGTACATTCCTGGGTTGAATGTGGGACTACCGGTTTGGTTGGGTACCATTCCAAATGTCACGAATGCTCTTGATGCTTCTCAGTTAAGAACCTTAAGTCATGGGCACCCTGTTGATGTTTATTCATCAACAAAGTCTTCTCCTCCTCCTTCTCCCACCTCTAGTGAAATTACAATTACTAGTAACTGGAAGTCTAAACGAAATAGAAAGAGGAAGAATAGGAAGAAGAAATCACCAACCTATGCGAGTCATGTTGAAGACCAACACCCATCCTCTGAAAGTCATGCTGGGGGAAAGCACTCAGCCTTTGCCAGTCTTGCTGAGGGAAAAAGTCGAGTCCATTCTAGTCATACTGGAAATATGTATGTAGCCTCTACATGTCACGTTGTCAATCCATCACCATCCTCTGCAAGTCATGTTGGAGATGCACAACCAGCCATTGCTAGTCATGCTAGGGGAATTGATTCTGTTGAGAAACCTAGACAGATAGGATGTAAGCCTAAGTTCCCTTGTAATCTTTGCAAGGGAGATCACCTTACTCATCTATGCCTTGGAATTCTAGAGGTACAAATATTGTGGTCCCTGTCTGCAAGCTCTTCTGATTCTGACTCTTCTGAGGTTTCCTCTCAACCTATTCAACCATTGGTTGAGAAAGTGGTCATGCCGATGCAGTCATCGAATGATCCCACTCCTCTTTTGGGGGCTGAGGTGCCTTTAGACCTTGTAGTCTCTTAGCCTATTCATCCATTGGTTGAGAAAGTGGTCATGCCGATGCAGTAATCAGATGATCCCACTCCTCTTTTGGGGGGTGAGGTGCCTTTAGACCTTGTAGTCTCTTAGCCTATTCATCCATTGGTTGAGAAAGTGGTCATGCCGATGCAGTCATTGATTGATCCCACTCCTCTTTTGAGGGGGAGGTGCCTTTAGACCATGTAGTCTCGAAGCCTATGCAGTCATTGGTTGAGAAAGTGGTCATGCCATCGCTACCTTCGGCTGATCCCACTCTTCTCTTGGAGATTGTTGAGTCTACCAAAGTGGTCACAATGTTGCAATCTTCGACTGATCCCACTCCTCTCTTGGGGAATGAAGTGTCTACCGACTGTGTTTTTAGCATTTCTAGTTCCTTACTTTCAGAACAAGAGGGCATTCTTCTCGCTCCGAGCACACCCCCTCCAAGCCCTGGGATGGTTTCCTTTGATTGGAATGATCTTGTTGAGACTCATCTTCCTTCTTCTGTACCTTTTCAAATAAGGTTTGAAGTTAATTCAACAAACATCTATCGATGTATTGTAGATGAAGGAGCCTCTGTAAGTATTTTATCATCCTTGGTTTGGAAAGTCTTGGGATCTCTCAAGCTTGTGTCTACTTCACATGAGTCGTTGTCTTTTGACAGACGTCCTGGTGAATATTTGGGGGTTCTTCCACAGTTTCCCATGTTGTTAGGTGGGAATATTGTCCATGTTGATGTTATCGTGGTGCAAGGCCCGTTAGATTTCAATATGCTTCTTGGGCGTGATTATGTATATGCTATGAATGATGTGGTGTCTACGTTCTTCCGAGTGATGCATTTCCCTCACAATGGAAGCATTTTCACTATTGACCAGTTGGAACCTAATAATCACCATCCTAATTTAGCGTTATTTTAGACTACCCCTTTATATGTTCCTAGTGTTCGTGTAGACTCAACCTTGCCATAGGTTAATTATGTGGCGTCTTATCCTCGATGTTCAATTGTTGCTGAGAAGGAACCCGTGCAATCATGTTTTCCTTCCCAAGACTTGGTCTCAATAATTGATTCATTGGTTTATCCAATGGGGGCTTGGGAGCCCTTGCTTCCCCCTCTTGGTACGAGTGATTTTGAGTCTCCTTCTGAATCTGATCTCACTATTTGTCGATCCTCAAGCTCTCGTACTTATGATTCTTCACTGATAGACCTTGCCAGTCCTGGCCAGAACCTCCATTGTCAAATGGAATATGGTCAGTTTAGTTCACCCTTTGGATCTTTCAACCCTCGTTTAGTCAGTTGATTTCTCGAATTCTGAATTGCCTTCAGATCAAGATATCCTTGAAGCCATGACTATGGTTTCTATATCGTGGGAGGACTTACACCATGGTTTGTGTTTTCTTCCCTCTTGGGACACTTTCCAAGTTGACTATCGAAGAGACTCTTGGTCTGAGCCTAGTAGTAGGCTCTACCTGAACGAGTTTCATACATGAGTGGTAGCCCCCAACGAGTCTTCTTTTAATTCCTTTTCAGACCCTTTAAAAACATGAAAATATTGTCGAGTGATCTTTTTGTCTTTCACTCTTGTTAAACTGAAATTTGAAGGCACGTCTATCCGACGGTAGTTTACCCCTTTTTCGGTCCAGATGGTCAACTGTATGAACAAAGGTATACTCTAGGAACTTCAGTTCTCTAGAAGAGTATTCTTAGGTATAATTTTAACCCTTTTTCGGGCCTGAGGGACTAAATTTACGAAAAAGGAACCCCCATGGAGTCCATAGTTAAGCTCTTTTCAGACTCCGTAAAATTGAAAAGATCGCCGAGTGACCTTATTCTTTCAGACTCATTAAAATGGTCCAGAAGAACATTCCTGATGGAGTCCATAGTTAAGATTTTTTCAGACTCCTTAAAAATGAAAAAATCGCCGAGTGATCTTGTCTCTATCACACTCGTTAAAATAGTTTTGAATAGACGTCTGGTCGGTGCTAGTTTACCCCTTTTTCAATCCAACTAGACTATCTTCGAAAAAGGTACCCCAACGGAGTCTCCTTTTACGTTTTTTTCAGACTCTCTAAATATGAAAAACCATCGAGCTTACCTTCTCTGGGTTCGTTAAAATTACATCGAAGGACGTTACCATTGTGTGTTTTGTTAACCACATTTGCATACCTGCGTCTTTGGCCTAATGTCAACTCCCTGTTTCTCTCAACTAAACCATCTAAAGCATGCCTTATACACAAGCCCCATAACACTTTGCCTCTGTGTCTTGACACATTTGGCCCCTGGAGGATTTTTCCCGAGTGTTCTTTTCCTGCATATGACCCTTTTCCCTGAACATCCCTATGTCCCGTGCACTTGGAACTAGTATGTTTGCAACACTCAATCCTCCTTTGTAACGTAGCATTCTTTTATTCTTTTTCAAACTTCCCAAAATTATTGAAAAAGACAAAAAAAAATCAAATATACAACAAAAAGAGGAAGGGAAAAGTATTTTATTTTTATTGGAAGCTTAATGAGTCTCCCTTGGACAAAGCACATCCTTCCATTTGTTTGTCAAGCCCTGGAATTTAATATGACCTTAGGAATCTTTTCTTGCTACATAGAGTTGTGTCCTCCTCCGTTTAGTTATTCTTCCAAACATATAGAGAGTTTGTGTTGCCTCCTACATCGTGAACTTATGTCAATGCCATGCTCCCTGAGTCTCATCATTTATTGTGCTATTGTCTAAGGGAAGTTCTTACCAAGCCTGAGACGGCCCCTTTGCAGTCTGTCTCCTTCCCTCATGCTTGACTATCTCGAAAGTCCAATAAAGTCTTTGTTCGAAATCAATGAAGCCTTTAGTATGATCATCTAGATCCTCTAGTCCATGCCCGATGAGTCATCGAAGACCTCTGGGTAGTGAAGTCATACACTCATATTACACTCCTACCCAAGTTTTGAATATTTTGAGGTTGATGCTCGAGCTCTGAAGACCTCATCTCTAGCCATCAGGCCTTATCAGCTTCTAGAAGATGGATACTATACATGTATATCTTTTTGATTTTGAGATGTAGATCTGTTGTGTATTGCTTGCGGCTACTCTTTATATAGTTATATGACAAAAATATACAGTGTATTTGATTGGTAGCCATGATTTTATTTCATTCTGAGCATGGGTATGCCCACCTTGGTGAGACAATTGTTATTTTGCAGATGGCACCTCCCGCATTCTGGTCCTTGGGCTCACTGGTTTTTTACACTGATAGATATTGATAATCTATTTCGGCCATCAGATTCTCTTCTAACCTCACACATTAGGGGGCATCTATTATATCCCTAATTTGCACTAGAAATGCTTACCTGGCATCAGGCCATCTCATTTTCCTTCTTTGCGAAGCCACTACTGAACATCTCTTCTTAAAAACACCTTTTTTAAAGGCACACGCTAGCTAACCCACTATAGCCCATGTGTACACTCTAGCCGACCCACTATAACCTGTATGTACATGCTAGCTGGCCCATTACAACCCACGTGTACCTACAAAAGCATGAAAAATGGAAAGTTTCTGACGGAACACAAAGTTTTGGGTAAGTTAACTAAACTTTTCAACCATGCATGGCCAGTCACTCGAATAAATACCTATCTCCTTGTAGCCTATAAAATAAGGGGTAGGGGTCCCATTTGAAAGGAGGAAAATCATAGTAAAGAAACTCTACCCGAATCAACATTCCCTAGCCTCAACCTTTTGCAACTATTGTGTGGAGAGAAGCATATACAGAAGGAGTTGGAGCCCAGTTGAAGAGGAGCCCAGGAGCATATTTGAGGAGTAGTGCTGACCACATATTGTAAAGTTTACTCTTGTAAAGATTAATACAAAAAGGAATACTTTTTTCGTCCGACCATATCATGTGTTCAAATTGTGTATTTATTTTATGATATTGTCACATCTAACCCAAAAATTAGTATATGAAATGCATGTTTGTAGTTCTCTGTTTGTCCATGTGTGAATGCAGGTCACCTTTGGAAGGAGGCTTGCAGTCAAGGAGTGAGTGAAAGTGAATGGATCGACATCAAATGAAGGATTTAAGGTAGAGTTACCTAATCTTGTTTGCACCTTTGTATTGCATGAATGTGGGGTTTTGTGTTGGGAGAATAGAAAAAAGTAGAGGCCTTTAAATGGTCATTTTATGCATGCATGATAAAACCCTTAGTGCTAGTCTGTAGGATGGATTTCCCACCCACAACACTGATATATTTCTGTTATATTATTGTATATATGATATATATATGTACATTTCATTACTATATCTCCACTCTCATTTCGTGTTGAAAATAATCTGGATCAGTGGTATCATAGAAGATTGCTCCTGATCCTTTTTCATTGCATGTCCCTGACGAGGTCCGAGTATATCAAGTTGGGTATCAAGCTTGTATATATTGAGGAAAATCACTATCACACTCCCAAGAAACCCTCCATGGCGGAATAAAAGAAAGATGGCAGAGCAGAATATTCTATTAATCTATTTCTTGATCAAGATCTCATGCGAAAGAGGGACAAAATGATGGAGAATGTTTCTGACATCCTTCACTGCATGTCGATAACAATAGAACCATATTCATCAAGATACCACTTTGGAGGAACTTCTCCTTTCAAGGTACAATTTAATTTTGATATTCTTGTATTTGAAGGTCAGATAGATGCAGATGCCCTAGAAAAATGGTTAAATTTGCTAGAAGGTTATTTCTTTGTTCACAATTTTTCCGACAGGGAAAATATCACCTACAAACTCCTTAAGTCTCTCCCCCTTGTCAAACATCGATGGGAAAATTACTGGGAGCAAATTTCCACAGAGGAGTCGGGAATATATGGGGCTGATCCCACTTAAGATTTTTTGTATGGATGCAGTCAAGGACAATATTACCCTGTTGGTAACTATGACAACTAATACATGAGATGGACCACACTGCGACAAGAGAGGGGCCAAACAGTTCCAAAGTTCAAAAATAATTTCCATACATTGAGCACCAAGCTAGGTATCAAAGACTCCGAGCGACGTCGCATTCTGAAATACCATGGGGCTCTGCATAGGTACATCCAAACCGAAATGGATTTTCTGGACATCTCATCATTGGGAACTGCCTATCGATATGCTATAAAAATCGAGAAGAAATTTAGGCACAAGAACAAATGAGAGTTCAGGTCTACAAATCCACAACAACCAAAGTATGGTAAAGACGACTCTCACAACCAGCCTCCAGAAAACTAGTCTAAGCCATAGGAAAAGAAGGGTAACAAAAAGACAAAGAAGGACACTAGAAAATGATGAGATTTACACAAAATCCCCAGATACAACACTGATGAATGTTGCTCAAAACAATCATTGGTGGACGAGATCAAATAAAAGGAGCCAAACCCTTATTCATAATCTAATTCGAAAAATAATGGGAGAAGACAGATCATCGATGCAGACCCCACTGCTACTATTGAGACTGCAATAATTCAAATAGAAGAACCAAAAGATCTTGAAGAGGGGGAGCACCTCTTTCATTCACATATGTGGGTGAAGGGGACCCCTCTACATTTATTTTTGATAGCGGAATCCAGAAGAACCTCATCTCAATAGAGGTCGTTAAAAAAATGGGATTTTCGACAACACCAAACTTGCAACCATACAACATCGGGTGGCTTCGCTAGGGACGAGATCTCTATGTCAGCCAGTAGCATCAATTGTCATATGAAATCTTACCCTTCAAGGATGCAGTATTATATGATGTTTCCCCATTGGATGTCTGTGAAGTTCTTTTGGTCCAACCATATATATGGAAGCGCCATTCTATTTATGAGTATCGACCTTGTAGTGTCATTGTTACTCTCGGGGGTCATCTATACAGGATACTAGAGGTAGTTTCAACTATTGTCCCACCAAAAAATGCCACAAGGTAATCTCTCATACTGCAAAATTCAACCTCTTCATAATCTGTTCAAAAGGTGAAGAAGAGGACACTGCAACCACTGCAACCTTGACCCAAGATCTTTCTTTCCAATAGAAGCAGATTGTAGAGGAGAAAGAAGATATTTTTTCTTAACCTACAATGGTACCTACACATTTCTCAATCAAGTTAAGATAAAATAGGTTGGTTGAAAAAATTCAATCCCACCAACAACAGGTTTGTGATAGTTTTCAACATGCTAAGAAACACAACTTCTCTAGCAAGGCAAGTAGCTTACCAAGATTTAGATTCAACAAATGCTTTCCCCTCTCCCCCGGGAACTCAACGCAATGGAGAAATTTTCTTCCTAAAGAGGGAGGATTTATCTAGGAGAATCTTGGTGGACACCCACCTATTCCAACTGGCTCAAAACAGATTTTTGACAACTTTCTAATTTTAGCAGTTTTTCGGGTCCCAAACTTTCGAGGCCATTTTGAGGGCCTAAATGTTTTTTTTTTTCACGATATGAAACCTAAATTATGGACAATGTATCTTTTTTGAGCCCCCAAAATTAATCTCCTCATTGATACCTTTTTAACAAGTTATCATGTGCCCCAAACATAGATCGTATGCCAAAGTTACGCCCTTGGGAATTTGATCCACCAAACTACCCAAAACAAGGTCCACGAAACTGTTGGATTTTCATCTTCCAGGGTTAGGGTTTTGGATTTTCTTTATGTTAAAAATTCCTTTGGAGCCTCATTGTAACAATCATATTCTTGTGAATGAGTGTAGCCATTACATCTCTTCTCAAAGATAAGTTGCCACCATTCTAGCGAGTCTTTCACTATGTATTTCTATAGTTTTGTACATTTCACTCATTAATAGAAATTGTGTATTACTGTCTCTGTGTTTATGGTTATATCTATGATATATTTACATTATATTATTGGATATCTGATATATCTCTATACATTTCTTTACTATATCTCTGCTCTCATTTCATGCCAAAAATAATCTGGATCAATGGTATCAGAGCATGCTGCTCTTGATTGTTTTTCCGTGCATGTCCTCGATGAGGTCCGAGTATAGCAAGTTGGGTATCGAGCTTGTCTCCCTTTAGAAAAATCGCTCTCACACACCTAATAAACCCTCCATGGTGGAAGAAAAGAAAGACAACAAAGCAGAATATTCTATTAATCTATTGCTTGAGCAAGCTCTCACGTGACAGAGAGATGAAATGATGGAGATTTTTTCCTACATCCTTTAGCGCCTGCCGATAACAATAGGCACATATTCATCAAGCAACCAATTTGCAGGCACTTATCCTTTCAAGGTATAATTTAATTTTGACATTATCATATTTGAAGGTCAGATAGATGCAAATGCCCTAGAAAAATGGTTAAATCTGCTAGAAGGTTATTTCTCTGTTCACATTTTTTCCGACAAGGAAAATATCACCTTCACACTCCTTAAGGATCTCCCCCATTTAAAACATTGACGGGAAACTTATTGGGAGAAAATTTCCACAGAGGAGTCTGGAATATATGGGGCCGAGCCCACTTGGGATTTTTTGTGTGGATGCAGTCAAAGAACAATATTACCATGTTGGTAACTATGATGACTAGTACATGAGATGGACCACACTGCGGCAAGAGAGGGGACAAACAGTGCCAAAGTTCAAAAATATTTTCCATACCTTGTGAACCAAGTTGGGTATCAAATACTTCATGAGACATCTAGTTTTGAAATACCGTGGGGCTCTCCATAGGTACATCAAAACCAAAATGGATTTTTTGGACATCTCATCACTGGGAACTGCCTATCGATATACTGTCAAAATCAAGCAGAAATTTAGGCACCAGAACAAATAGGAGTTCGGGTCTGCAAATCCACAACAACCAAAGTATGGTAAAGACAACCCTAACAACCAACGTCTAGAAAACTAGTCCAAGCCATAGGAAAACAAGGGTAACAAAAATATGAAGGACACTGGAAAGTGGTGTGATTTCCATAAAATACCCTGACACAAAACTGATGAATGTATCTCAAAAAAATCATTGGTGGCCAAGATCAAAGAAAAGGATTTGAACCCTAATTCATAACTTGATTAAAAAAATAATGCAAGAAGACAGATCATCGACGCAGACCCCACTTCTACTGTCGCTAACACAACAATTCAACTAGAAGAACCAACAGATCCTGAAGAGAGGGAGAAACTTTTTCATTCATAGATATGAGTGAAGGGGACCCCGCTGTATTTTATTGTTGATAGCGAAAGATAGAATAACCTCATCTCAACAAAGTTTTTCAAACAGTTGGGATTGTCGACAACACCACACCCGCAACCATAGAACATTGGGTGGCTTCGCCAGGGACGAGATCTTCGTGTTAGCTAGTAGTGTTGATTTTCATATGGAATCCATCCCTTAAAGGATGAGGTATTGGATTTCTATGATGTTCTTTTGGGGCATCCATATATGTGGAAGTGCCATGATATTTATGAGTCTCGACCACGTAGTGTCATTGTTACTCTGGGAGGTCATCTCTATAGGATAATAGAGGTAGTTCTGACTACCATCCCACCAAAACAGTGCTGCAAGGTAATCTATCATACTACAAAATTCAACCTCTTTAGAATTTGTTCAAAAGGTGAACAGAAAGGCACTGCAACCACTACAACCTTGGCCCAAGATATTTCTTTCCAACAGAAGCAGATTGCAAAAGAGAAAGATGATATTGTTTATTCACCTACAATGGTACCTAAACACTACCTAGTCAAGCCAAGGTACAATAGTTTGGTTGAATAGGTTCAACCCCACTAGCAATAGGTTCATGACAGTCTTCAACAAGCTAAGTATCACAACTTCTCCAACAAAGCAAACAGCTCACCAAGATTCAGATTCAGCAAACGATTTCCCCTCTCCCCCTAGAACTCAATGCAATGGAAACCATTGATTCCTAAGGAAGGAGGATTGATATATGAGGATCTTGGTGGCCACCCATCTATTCCAACTGACTCAAAACAAGTTTTTGGAAACTTACTATTTTTAGCAGTTTTTTGGGTCCCAAACTTCCGAGGCCATTTTGAGGGCCCAAACGATGTTTTTTCATGATCGGGCACCTTGATGATAATTGAAGGCTATGATTGATCCCCCTAAATCAATCTCCTCATAGATACATTTCCAACGAGTTATTGTGCACCCCAAATGGAGATCGTATGCAAAATTTACACCCCTAGGAAGTTGATACACCAAACTACCCAAAACAGGGTCCACAAAACTGTTGGGTTTTCATCTTCTAGGGTTAGGGTTTTGGATTTTATTTATGTTAAAAATTTATTTGGAGCCTCATTATAACAACATCTTCTTGCGAATGAGTGTAACCGTCACATATCTTCTTAGAGATAAGCTACCACCATTCTAGCGAGTCTTTCACTCTGTATTTCTACGGTTTTGTACATTTCGCTCATTAATAGAAATTGTGTATTACTGTATCTCTGTGTTTATGGTTATATATATGATATATTTCTGTTATATTATTGGATATATGATATATCTATGTACATTTATTTACAATATCTATGCTCTCATTTCATGCCAAAAATAATTTGGATCATCGCAGGAGGGGGGGAGGGATATGGGAAGGGGATTTGTGCATGTTTCCATTAGGGTATGAAGGGGAATATGGGAAGGGATAGGGAGGGAGGGATTTAGAACCTACCTTAACAAGGAGGGGAGACCCCATAACCACAGGAAGAGGGAGAGGAGGAGAGGGGGACAAAAATTGAATAGAGGAAGGGGAATCATGCAACTTACAAAAGGATTTTGAGGGAGAATCAGAAGAGACCAGAGCTGCTCCTTCACCACCCTCCTTTCCATTCCCATGGGTCTATGGCTTCCAGACAGCTAGTGACAACTTGATTTTTTTACCTATATGCATACCGAGGCTTTTCAAGGTGGCAACAACTTGTTGTAGTTGTCCTAAAGGTGGCCTACTTCATGGAATGAAAAACATTTAAACAAGAGGTGCCAATAGTACACATGTTGGTGCTAGGTCTGAGCGTCGAAAACTAGATCCAAGTTGTTAATAAACCCCTCTCTTAGATCAACCTATACTTGAATCTTGGCCCACTGATGATTAGTTTTTTTGGCCCAGCTTGGATCTAGAGAGAAAAATGTCCCAATCTTGTTGTCGGTGGCTTCCAAGGCCTTCTCTGTCCAGAACACAAGGGGAATCCCAAGAAGAATGACCCACACCTTCATAACCACATTTTTTTCTTTAGAGAGATTAAATCTAGGATCCCATCTCTTAAGAGATAAACTAGAGGGTCCCCAATACCAACTCTTGAAAAAGAAAGAATCACAATCTCATTTATAATGAAAAATAAAAACTAGCCAACCATGGATGAGAATGTGGAAAAGTGGGGAGTAGCCCTACCTGGGCTTCCAAATACTATCAACCCATTATGTAACTGAACCCTCCTTGGGATACTTTCCTAAAAAATTTCCAAATAGGGTGGTGGCATAGAATTTTCCCATGTCCTCTACCTTAATATTTTATCCAATGACCATTTGGACCTTCCTAGGTCGCACCTTAACACACTTTTTCTTCTTGGACTACAGGTCATTTCTCTAAGCTTCTTAAGAGTAGATTGGCTAAGCTTCAATACTTTCATCACATAGAGGAAAGAGACTCGAGTATATGTCTGAAGGAAGAGAGGAGGTAACCAAAGTGCCATTCAAGACCTTAACTCCAAGGATCATCCTGCTCAGAGATGAAATGGCATTTTTTGTGGAATCATTAAGATAGTTTGGTGGAGCTTTTACTTTTTCTGTTCTGAATTGAGGTGATTCACACAAATTCAACGAGAGAAAAAAAATCCTTTACTTTATGGGGATTGGGATCATAGTCCACATGTTCATATTCTATAAAGTCCATGGCAACGCAAATCCAAGGGATGCATGAAAGACACTGGGAGAGAATCAAGGGGATGGCATATTCTGACCATTGGGGACAGGGAGGAAAAAATCACGGGAAATGGAATGATTGGAGAGGTCTTGGGATATCGACCCCTGATCTTATACCACTATGGTCCTATGCCCCCTGAAAAACCAAGAATAATCGCAAATTCCTCCCTTCACAAACAATCTCCACCTACCTATACTCAATATTTACCTCAATGTTATCAAGGAACGAAGAAAGATATAAAAAAATTTGTAAGAGAATGTTAGGTTTCCCAAATAAATAAAGGAGAGATGGTAAAATATCCAAGGTTACTTTAGCCATTACACATACCTAATCAAATATGGGAGGAGATATCAATGGATTTCATTATAGGGTTACCAAAATTTGAAGGTAAGGATTCCATTTTTGTGGTCGTTGATAGACTCACAAAATATGCACATTTTTGTGGAATTCAAAGTACATATACGATAAGCCAAGTGGAAAACGTGTTCATGAAGTAAATTCATATACTTCATGGGATTCCTAAATTAATTGTAAGTGACAAAGATCCAAAATTCACAGGAAATTTTTGAAACAATTATGGAAGATGAGTGGAGCAACACTAGCTATGAGTTCAACATATCATCCACAAATAGATGGTCAAACATAAATAGTCAACAAATGTTTAAAGGTTTATCTATGATGTTATTCTTCAAATAAGCAATCTCAATGGATGAAGTGGCTTCCTTTGGCAGAATGGTGGTATAATACTACCTATAATACATCTACTAAAATGTCCCCATTTTTGGCCGTTAATGGATATCCAACACCTAATATATCATACTTGTTTCTAGATAAGTCCAAATTATAGAAAATAGAGTCACATGTGGAGAAGACTAAATAAAATTTGTCAATTCTTAAGGAAAACCTTCAAATAGCACAAAATAGGTCGAATCAACAAGTAGATCAACATCGAAGTGAAAGACAATTTGAGGAGGGTGATTGGGTATTTTTGAAACTACAACCTTAGAAGCAATCCACACTCAAGGAAAAAAAGAATCAGAAATTAGCTCCAAAATTTTATGGGCCCTACACGATTATTCAAGGGATTGGACAAGTGGTGTATGAGTTATATTTTCCTTCTTCTCACATTCATAATATTTTTCATGTATCTTTCCTAAAGAATATTTTGGGACAAACTATGCCAGTGCAAATAGAACTTCTAGAATTAGATGAAGAAGGGAAGTTGATTCTTAAACTAGAAAATTTTATAGATCAACGCTCTTTATCTCTTCATAATACAACCATTATGGAGTACCTAATCAAATGGAGGAATATTCCTCTAGAAGAAGCTACATGGGAAAATGAAAAGTTCGTGAAGAAACACCCTCAATCACAATCTTTGAGAGAAAATGTTTTTTAAAGAGGGGGGCTATGTTAAGGCCCTAATAAGTATTCATTATTAGTTTATTTATTATAATAGAAGGTCACCTTGAACTTTTCATTGTAACCTTTCATTATAATTATAACCTTTGACTCCTATATATATACCAAGTCTTAGGATCATCATATATTGTCCTGTGAATTAGACATATTGTAAAAGGAGGTTTCCCCCTCGAAGTGGACTATATGCATTGAATTTTTATCATCTTCAAGGAAATTTGTTCATAACAATAATAAATCCTAATTAACCTAAATAAAACCTAATTAAACTATGAGTATATAATAATAAATCTCTTTTTCTGATTGGAACAATTATATTTTGTGTTAAAAAGGTGTTGCAATTTCATTGTACAACATAGTAATACAAAAAATAGAGATGATCACAATCTAGATGTTGAAAAACATGACAAAAAACTAGATACTTTGTATTTGAGACTATTTTTCTTTTCTTCGTTGAGGAATACCAAAAACAATGATTAGTATATACCCTATAAAAGTTCCCAATATTAAAGAGACTTTCCAAAACTTTATAAAACATAGAATTGAGGAAAAACATGTCCATTGTGAGCTTCACACTGATTCTCTTGAGGGGGTTTAGTTTTTTGGCCTATCCACTTCATATCCATATTCCCCAAAGTTAGTTGTACTAAATCTTCTTCCTTGGCTTCATATGGAATTGAGCCAATGGAAATTATTTGAAAAGAGATTCTGATTGAAAGATTTTGGTTAGAATTATTACCATGTGATATAATATTTTCATTTTGCCTCTAGGTTCTCAATTTGACACTTATGTTAGGTCACTATTTTGAGAATTCTTGCATACTAAAAATTGCAAACTTCCTTATGAGAGAGCATTCTAGAAGTTATTGTAAAAATGGATGTCTAATTATCCGATAAGTGGCTCTCAAGTCTCCTAAAAACATGACAAACTTACAAGATTCTATAAAGGGGGCAACCAAGATGATTGTGCTTTAGGGATAATGGAAAACCACAATCATCTTGGGCATTTCCCCCTTTCTAAAATCTTGGAATTTTGTCAGGGCATTGCCTATATATATATATATATAT
>JZKD02S1673702.1:320515-364378 GCA_000966675.3 Picea glauca | reverse complement strand
TCAGTTCTCTCATACTTACCGGGTACCTCGAAGGTCCAGGCGGTTGACCAAACACTTACAGTCCGAAAGGATATCCTTTGTACCCTTAAAGAGAACTTGGTCATGGCCCAGAATATAATGAAGCAGCAAGCGGATCAAGGTCGCTCCGAACGTCAATTTGTAGAAGGGGATCAGGTGTTTCTGCGACTGCAACCATATAAGAAAACTTCCCTCAAGGCCGAGCAGTGTCAGAATATAGTACCCAAATTGTATGGCCCTTACATAGTTCTCAAGCATGTGGGACAAGTCACATATCAGTTAGCTCTGCCCATTCAGTCGAAGATACATCCTGTTTTTCATGTTTCATGCTTGAAGAAGGTGATTGGAATCAGGTGCCAAATTCAAACCAACCTTCCAGATTTAGCTAAGAAGGATCCATTTGGCTACAACCAGAAGCAGTTTTGGACTAGCGGGAGCGTCGCCTGTGTCAGAGAACCATCAAGGAAGTTCTAGTACAGTGGAAAGATATGACTCCAGCAGATGCCACTTGGGAACCAGCTACCATTCTGCAACAGTTTCCACATCTCAAGCCTTAAGGACAAGGTTGTTTTTAAGGGGGCGGACATGTTAAGGTCCTAACCCACACATAGGTAGATCAATGTATTTGGATGTAATAAAGGTCAATATTAATAAGACCTTTCAATAAATTAGAATAAGGTGGATGTAAGAAGACCTAATAGAAGCTTCCGCTTGTAGAAGGATCTTCCTCTAGATGCTTCTCTTAATAGACATATTTAGTATAAATAAGGGTCGAGGGTATGAAAACCCTAACTTGGAGATTATTGTAACAGAGCACTGCTCGACTGGATGTTGCCCCCTCGAAGAGGTCTATGAACATTGCTTTCTTAATCAAAGTTCTTTTCTACTGCTATTTTGTATATCATTTTTGTGTATTGTGAAGATTATGCTGGATATTTTACTGTTATTCTGCAATTTCTAACATTTTATTTTAGTTCTGCATATTTTATATATTTGGTATCTTGCACATGACCAATCCTCTCCAGGATTTCAAAAGGTCCACAATATCTCGCTGCAAGATTTGAACAGTTCCCCAACCTCAAGGAACTTCGTTTGGCCTTAAATTTCAAGAACACATGGTCACCCACTTTAAACTCTCTGTGAGTTCTTCCTTTATCAACATAAATTTTCTTCTTGTATTGGGAAGCCTTTAACTTCTGTTTTATTTTCACCATCTGTTCCTCCATTTCCCTGAGTAATTCTGGCCCAACCACTGCTCTGTCTACTAGGTTTTCCTAGCTTAATGGCATGTTGCATTTTTTCCCATAAAGTGCCTCAAATGGGATCATCTTTAAAGATGCTTGATACCCATTTTTATAAGTAAACTCAACCAAATGAAAATAATTTTCCCATTTCGATGGTTTATCCATCACATACATCCTCAACATGTCCTCGATCACCTGATTGACCCTCTGTGTTTTCCTATCTTACTCTAGATGATAGGTTGTGCTAAAGTTTAGATTTTTCCCATTTCCTTTGAATAATCCTTTCCAAAAATTTGATGTAAATTTGGGATCTTTATCAGACACAATTGTCTTAGGCACACCATGTAGCCTAGAAATTTATCTTATATAAATATTTTCAATATCGGTTTCCTTGTGAGTGAGCTTTACAAGAATAAAATGAGCACCCTTAGTAAGTTTCTCCACCACCACCATGATTTAATAATGTTTCTTGGTTGTTCTGGGCAACTTAGTGATGAAATCCATTGTTACAACTTCCAATTTCCACTTAGGAATGGGTAATGGATATAAAAAACCAACTGCGTGTCTATGCTCGACCTTGAACTTTTGACATTCTAAACATTTGGATATATAATCAACACATCCTTCTTCATACCTGGCCAATAATATTGGCCCTTGACAACTGCAATTGTCTTCTGGTAACCTGAGTGCCCAACATAAGGCACATTATGCATTTCTTTTAACACCATATTTTCAACTCCTGTAAATTAGGCACATAAATTTTTCCCCTATACATGAGGATCCCATCCCCTCTTAGCTCATAATTTTCAATTTTATGATGCAAATTACCCTATTGTAATTTTTTCTTTATTTCCACATAATGCTGATATGATTTTGCAGCCTCTAAAATTCTATCTTTCAAATTAGATCTGTACATGCTAATGGTTGTAGCATCTCATGCACCCTCCTATTGATTTTGGAGCCTACTTATCTTCCTGATCCATAGGTCTTTGTTTTCAGCCATGTTTATACTCCATGAAGACTTTACACCCCGAAAGAATGTACACTCCTTTAAAGAGGGAGTGGAGGGGGGGTTACCCCCCCTACGGGGTCCAGGGTAAGCAGGCCCCTGAACGAAAAATTTCCTTGCAAATGTGTATTGTAATTTCATTTTAAATATGGACCGTTCATTATAAGGTCGCATATCTGATGGTAGAAGTTATGTTAGGGTTTTTTTCCCTAGAAGGAAACCCTCTTTTATGAGGGAAATGTATTGCGGCTATGTATCATTGTTAATATTGTATTCTGAGAGAGGAGACTGTGAGAGAAAGAAGAGGAAGTTACAACATGTGTGATGTAGGTTGGATCCCTTCATTTGCTGGATAATAATAAATGAATGACCTGACAATTTATTTGGTGGATGTAGCCCACACTGGGTGAATCACATATATTTGTGTCTCTATTGTATTGTGTATATTTTGTGTTTTATTTCCACATTTGTTTTAATTTATTTCTCCATGATCCTATTTTTCTAACAACTGGTATCCGAGCGAAAGGTAACTCGTAGGAAAAGAGGGTTCCTGGTTCGAGTGGGAGCAATGGCAGAATATGGAAAGTTTAGGGTCAAGAAATTTAACGACCAAAACTACCAGTTATGGAAGATGCATATGGAAGATTATTTATATCAGAAGGATCTGTTCCTACCATTGGGTGGAATAACAAAGAAGCCGATGTCCATGAAGGATGAATAATGGGAGGTTCTTGACAGAAAGGCACTAGGAACGATACGACTGATCCTGGTAGCGTCGATGGATTTCAATATCTCAAAAGAAAAGACAACAAAGGAGCTGATGGACACATTGGATAAATTGTATGAAAAACCCTCGACGTCCAATAAGGTTATTCTAATGAAGATATTGTTTAATATGAATATGTAAGAAGGTGGGTCTGTTGCAGATCATTTAAATGAATTTAACACTGTTACTAATAAACTAAGTTCTGTAAAAGTGGACTTTGATGATCAGGTCAAGGCTCTTCTAATATTGTGCTCATTGACATAAAGATGGAACAGCTTGGTGATGGTTGTAAGTAAATCTGTATCTGGTTCAAACACTTTAAAATTTGATGATGTTGTTGGTGTTATCCTTAGTGAGGAAATGCGATGGAAAAGCACAGATGGGACATCAGGTAATGCATTGAACATGGAGAACAAGGGAAGACAAAAGGATAGAGGAAAGGGTGCAGGGAACTGCATGAATTCTAGGAAGGGCAGATCCAAATCCATATTTGGAAAGATAGAGTGTTGGAATTGTGGGAAGAAAGGAGATCTGAAGAAAGATTGCAGATCTCCAAAGAAACAAAGAGATGGACAACGGGAGAAAAATCAGGAAGCAAATGTAACAGGTGATGTGTTACAAGATGCTTTGATTCTTTTTGTAGATGATATTTATGAGTCTTGGGTAGTAGATTCAAAGGCTTCATTTCATGCCACACCCCATAGGAAACATTTTCTAGATTATGTTCAAGGTGATTTTGGACAGGTTTGTTTGGGAGATGATGCACCATGCAAAATTGTTGGAATGGGAAAGGTAAAAATAAAGCAAAGCAATGGAAACCAATGATTGTTGAAAGAGGTAAGACATGTTCCATATCTAAGGAAAAATCTAATTTCAACAGGGTAGTTGGCAAGTGAAGGTTGTATATCCATATTTACAGATAAGGTGTGGAAGGTCACCAAAGGATCATTGGTGATAGAAAAAGGAGAGAAGGTAGGTACATTGTATTTATGTACTGGTAATACTAACTCTTGTATCTCTTTAGCTTCTACAGGAGTATATTGTAGCATCATAGTCTTGGACACATGAGTGAGAAGGGGATGTAGATACTTCACAAAAGAAATTTGTTTCTGGATCTTAAACAAATTGATTTGGATTTCTATGAGAATTGTGTTTATGGAAAGTAGAAGAGAGCCAATTTTCTCAGAGTCGGAAAAGAAAAGAAGAGTGAAAGGTTAGAGTTTGTGCATACAGATGTATGGGGACCATATTAGGTATCATCTCTTGGTGTCTCTCATTATTATGTTACTTTTATTGATGATGCAACTAGAAAAACTTGGGTTTATTGCATTCGATAAAAATATGATGTTTTTGATACTTTTAAGAAATGGAAAGATTTGGTTGAGAATGAGACAGGAAACAGTTTGAAGTTTCTCAGATAAGACAATGGAGGTGAATATTGCAGCAAGGAGTTTGATGATTACTGTTCATACCATGGGATTCGTAGAGAGAAGTTAGTTCCAGGAACACCACAAGAAAATGGTGTGTCAGAAAGGATGAACATGACAATCATGGAGCGTGCAAGGAGTATGAGATTGCATGCTAGTTTTCCCTTACAGTTTTGGGCAGATTTTGTAGATATTTTTGTTTACATAATAAACAGAGGACCTTCAAGCTCTTTGGATGGTAGAATTCCATAGGAGTCATGGCCAGGTAAAAAGGTAAAATATTCCTTTTTGAAGAATTTTGGTTGTGAATCATTTGTCCATATTGATAAAGAAAATAGAACAATTCTTGAGGAAAAATCCAAGAAGTGTACCTTTATTGGATACAATGTTAATGATTTTGGTTATCGCTTATGGGATTATGAAAATAAAAAAATCATTAGGAGTAGAGATGTCATATTCACTGAGAAGGTCATGTACAAAGATCAGTTGCAGGGAAAGAAACATGAAAAAGAAAAACCGAAATACACAATGTTTGATGAGATCACTGAAAAAGAAATTCCAAAGGTACCAAAAAATCAAAATGTACAACAATAGGATCAACATGTATCTCGAACTCCTGCAACTGTTGTTAGACAATCTATCAGGTTAGGTAGACCCCCTGAACGATACTCTCCTTCACTGTATTATTTATTGTTGATTGATTCTGGTGAACCAAAATGTTGTGGAGAGGCAATGCAGGTTGACACTAAAAAGAAATGGGAGTAAGGCATGAAAGAGGAAATGGATTCCTTGGTAAATAAAAATACTTGGGACTTGGTTTAGTTTCTTGCAGGAAAAAGAGCATTGCAGAATAAATGGGTTTACAAGTTGAAGGAAGAAGATGGAGGAAAAAAATGGTACAAGTCCAGACTTGTTGTAAAGGAGTTTGCACAAAATAAAGGTATAGATTTTGATGAAATATTTTCTCTTGTTGTTAAAATGACTTCAATTAGGACCATTTTAATTCTTGTGGCATTAGAATATTTTCATCTTGAACAACTAGATGTAAAAACAAATTTTCTCCATGGGGATTTGGATGAAGAGATTCATATGTAGCAACCACAGGGGTATGAGATCAAAGGAAAGGAGAATTTGGTATGAAGGTTGAAGAAGAGCTCGTATGGTCTAAAGAAATATCCAAAGCAATGGTATTTTAAGTTTGACAGGTTTATGACAGAACAAGGTTATAGTAGATGTCATTCTGATCACTATGTTTATTTTAAAAAGCTAGAAAATGGAAGTTGTATTATCTTGCTATTGTATGTAGATGACATGCTTGTTGCAGGGTCTAATATGCAGGATATAAATGTGCTCAAGAATAAATTAGATAATTCATTTGTGGTGAAGGATTTGGGTGTTGCAAAGAAAATCCTTGGTGTGAGAATAATAAGAGACAGGAAAAATCACAAATTGACATTGTCTCAGGGTGAGTACATAGAGAAGGTGTTGGAAAGGTTTAGAATGCAGAATGCAAAACCAATTAGTACACCTTTGGCCAACCATTTAAAATTAATTAAGGAAATGTGTCCCAAGACACAGGAGGAGATACAATACATGTCCAGGGTCCCTTATTCATTAATAGTTAGCAACTTGATGTATGCAATGGTTTGCACAAGGCCAGATATTGCACATGTAGTGGGATTTGTTAGTAGGTATATGAACAATCTAGGTAAAGAACATTGGGAGGCAGTAAAGTGGATTCTCCGGTATTTGAGAGGTACTTCTTCTCCTGCATTTTGTTTTGGAGGTTCAGACACTATTATACATGGATATGTTGATTCAGATATGACAGGTGATAAAGATAGCAGGAGGAGCACCACATGGTATGTTTTTACTATAGTTGGAACAACAGTAAGTTGGATTTCAAAACTGCAAAAGGTTGTTTCACTTTCAACAACAAAAGAAAATTATTTTGTTTCTACAGAGGTTAGTAAATAAATGATTTGGTTACATAGGTGTATGGAGGAATTAGGAAAGAAGCAGGAGAATAATAGGTTGTATTGTGACAGTGAGAGTTCCATTCATCTTGAAAAGAACTCAGCCTTCTATTCAAATACTAAGCATATAAATCTCAGGCACCATTTCATATGATCTGTCTTGGAAGATGGACATTTGAAGTTGGAAAAGATACTCACTAGCCAGAATCCTACAGACATGTTAACAAAGGGAGTAACTAGGGAGAAACTGAGTTCCTTCTCAGTTTTAGTTGGTATTCAAGCATGAAGGTGAAGATGAGAAATTTTCCAGGCCCAAGAAGGATCACATTTCATCATATACAACAATGGTGGCATTGTTGAGATAAGTCTCCAACTGGGAGATTGTTGGTTGTGGAGCCTGATTATCTTCTTGATCCATAGGTCTTTGTTTTCAGCTGTGTTTATACCCCATGAAGACTTTACACCCCAGAATAATGTACACTCCTCCACGCGGGGGAGTGCAAGGGGCGTTACCCCCCCTACGGGGTTCATGGGTAAAGCCCCCGAAGGAAAAATTTCCTTGTAAATGTATATTGTAATTTCATTGTAAATCTAGGCCGGTCATTATAAGGTCGCAGATTTGATAGTAGAAGTTATGTTAGGGTTTTTTTCCCTAGAAGGCAATCCTCTTTTATGAGAGAAATTTATTGCGGCTATGTATCATTATGAATATTGCATTCTGAGAGAGGAGACCGTGAGAGAAAGAAGAGGAAGTTACAATGGGTGTGTTTTCGGTTGTATCTCTTCATTTGATAGATAATAATAAAGGAAGGACATACCAATTTCTTTGGTGGACATAAACCACACTGGGTGAACCACATATATCTGTGTCTCTATTGTGTTGTGTATCTTCTATGTTTTATTTCTGCATTTGTTTATTTTATTTCTCCGCGATCCTGTTTTTCTAACACCTCCTGCTGAGTGCATCAACCACCTTGTTCTCTTTATCTTTGATATGATTTATATCAAAGTCATACTCATTAAGGAATTCCAACCATCTTCTTTTCCTGGCATTTAAAGTTGGTTGTCCAAACAAATCTTTTAGACCACTATGATCTATCCTCAACTCAAATCTCTTCCCTATAAGGTAGTGCCTCCACATATTCAAAGCATGCACTATGGATACCAATTCTAAGTCATGAGTGACATAGTGCATTTCATTTTCTTTTAATTTCCATGATTCATGACATAACACATGCCCATTTTGAATAAGGACTCCCCCAAACCCTTCTTTACAAGCATGCATTCATACAATGAAGTCTTCATTTGGATCAACAATCCTTAATGTTGGGGCACTTTTCAATAAATAATTCAAGTTTTGAAAGCGTATTTCACACTCAGGGGTCCATTCAAACCTCACACCCTTCTTTTGAAATGAAGTGATTGGTTGTGCAATCTTTGAGAATACTTTAATAAATCTTCTATAATAACCTGCAAGCCCCATGAATGATCTCACCTCTGAGACATTCTTTTGTGTTGGAAATCTTTTAATGAATCTTATCTTTTCCGTATCCACTTTGATCCCTTCCTCTGAGATGGCATGACCCAATGATAAAATGAACACTTTCTCAACTTTCCATATAACTTCTACTCCCGCAATACTTGTAGCACCATCCTCAAGTGTTGCTCATGATCTTCTTCATACTTAGATTAAGTAAGTATGTCATCCAAAAATACAATTACAAACTTATCTAAGTAATCTATGAAAATACCATTCATCAAATTAAGTAAGTATGTCATCCAAAAATACAATTACAAACTTATCTAAGTAATCTATGAAAATACCATTCATCAAACACATGAAGACAACTGGTGCATTTGACAACCCAAATGGAACCAATGTGAAATCATAATGTCCATACCTCATTTTGAAGGTTGTCTTGCTGATATCTTATTCTTTAATTCTCACCTAGTGATAGCTTGATCTGAGGTCAATATTAGAGAATATATTGGCATCCTTCAGCTGATAAAAAATATCATCTATCCTTGGCAAAGGATAATTGTTCTTCACAATAACGTTATTAAACTAGTTGAAGTCAATGCAAACTCTCAAGGTTGTTGGGTTGTTATATTCTTTCCAGGGAAAGTCTAGTCAAGGTGAATTGAATCATGGTTGAATTTGAGGAAGATTGAAAACATCGACTGCAAGTCGAAGTTGAGGTGGATCGACAACAGGTCGAAGTCAAGGTAGATCGAAAACAAGTCGAAGATCAAGGGAGACGATTGGGTAAATTCGAATTTGAAGATATCAACAACAAGTCAACTGAGAATAGGTCAAAGTGCAGGTGTGAGATGACTGACTAGAGATCGAATGAAGGTCGACTGGTAGTCGACTAGTAAACTCAAATTGGAGTCAATTGTAACAGAATCTGGGGATTTACGGGATTTGTAGCCAATAATATGCATGGATTTGTGATTGCTTTTGGGCGCCAATATTTAGAGTTTTTCA
The DNA here is from genome assembly GCA_000966675.3 of Picea glauca. Lineage (NCBI taxonomy): Eukaryota > Viridiplantae > Streptophyta > Pinopsida > Pinales > Pinaceae > Picea > Picea glauca. Next base: position 355,450 of record JZKD02S1673702.1, on the reverse strand, counting down.
TGTTGTAAAGCCTATTAAGAGGGGTGTTGTAAGGTCATAAAGGATGTTGTTGTAAGGTAATTCAATAATGCTAATGTTGTAATGCTAATGCATGGCAATCGTAGGTTGTTGGTCATGCATATGTAAGTCATTTTGGATACAATGTTGTTCTTGCTTGTGCAAGAAGGTATGATGTTGATTGTGTCTTAGGTGTGGACCAAGGTTAGACATGTAACCTTTTATTATGAATGAATAAGAAAAAAAAAGAGAATAAATCTCAAAGGAATGTTGGTTTTCCTGGTTAAGGGTTTCCAAGGTAAAATCTCGGTGTATTGTGTGATTGCTTGTGTCATTTGCATTCTTGATTAAATTCTTCTTCTCTTCTGCTAGGATTAGTGTGGAAGTGCTCTACATTTCCTGACATGTGGTATCAGAGCTTAGTTCTTCCTTGAAAAGTGAGTTATCATATCAGTGTAATGCTTTGACGATCATATACGATATTGATTTTCCAATCTTGAATCTGAGAACTAAACCCAAGGTACAGTAAGAGTCGTAATTCATAAATTGTTTTAAATATCGTGGTAAAAAATGATGAGCAGTTTCAGAATAGAGATAGAAAGATTCAATGGCGATAATTTTGAGCTTTGTAAGCCTAAAATGGAAGATTTTCTTATGGATCGAGAACAATGGACAACATTCTGTCCAGGTACCTAGCTGACATGCATGTCGACGGAAGAATGAGAGAAACTCGAAATAAAAGAAAGAAGTATGATACAGATTTGTCTTGCAGATTCGATACTGTTGAATGTCTTGGGTGAATATTTGGCCAAGAAACTATGGGACAAGATGGGAAGCTTATACCAGTTGAAAAATTTGGTAAATAAGTTTTTTCTCTGAAATAAATTATATCTTTTGAGGATGAGTGATGGTATCTTGGTGACTGAGCATTTAAATGTGTTTAATATCGTGTTAAGATAGTTATCGTCTATGGATATAAATATCATTGATGAGGATAAGTGTATTGGCCTATTATATTCTTTTCTAGACTCCTAATATATCTTATTCGTGGCTATTGGGAGTAATACAACCACACTAGCGCTAGAGGACATGGTTTCTTCTTTGCTGTTGAAATAAATGATAAGAAAGAACATGGAAGGATTGACCAAAGATACTCTGCTAGTGAGAGGTCGAATGGTAGATAGAGGTAAAGGTATATTCTCTGGTAGAAAGTTCAAGTCGAAGGGTAGATCTAAATCCCCAGCTCATTCGATGCGAAGATGCTAGAAATGTGGTAAATATGGGCATTATAAAAAGGACTATAAGTTGAAGGCAACAAAAGGTAGTGTTGGACCCATTGAGAAGCAGTCGACTGAGAGAAATATGACCTCGAAAAAGGGAGGTGATGTATATCTGGCGTCGAACAATACACAACTAGATGAAGATGTTTTGTTGATCAACTCAGGAGAATCTTATCATATGAAACCACATAAAGAATGGTTATGTGAATATGATTAATATGATGGGGGTGGTGTGTTCTTGGGGGACGACTCGACAACCATAATTTTTGGATGGGGAAGAGTCTGACTAACACTGCAGGATGGGAGGAAAATAACCCTTCCAGGTGTGATACACATTCTGGGTTTGGAAATAAACTTAATATCGTACAACAAGATGAGTGATGCAAGTATGCATACTCTGTTTAAAAAGTATTCTTGTAAGATGGTAAGAGGTGCGATGGTATTAATGAAGGGAGTTCAGATTGGTACCCTGTACAATTTTTTAGGGAATTTCGACTCGATTGAATGCAAAAACATCGTTTCTCCTGAAATCAAATCGAATGTGACTCGACTTGACTTGATGTCAAAAATACTCTACTCGACTCAAGCTAAGTCAGTTCAAATCTAATCGACAAGACATGATGAACTAGATTTGACTAGGTTATGGCATAAGAGGATGGGATACATTGGAGAAAAAGGACTTCGAGCTATGAAAATAAAAGGTATGGTCAAAGGTTTTCCTGAATTTAGTTTAGAAGTCGAATTTTGTGAACATTGCATATATGGGAAACAAAGTCAGGTGAGGTTCCCATCTGGAGTGACAAGGGAAAATGGTGGTGGAATATCCAACAATACTAAGTGGGGGGGGGTGAATCAATATTGCCTACTTTTTCCTTTTATCTTCATCCATATTAAGCACAGATATTAATTATTCAATTAATAAATATATGATGAACAAAAAACCCTTATGAACACAAGATTTTATCATGGAACCCAACAGGGAAAACTACCAACTCTTTTCTCATTAATAAAAAGTTATTTTGAAAAACTGTTTTCGAGCTACAACTTGATGGAGAGACATTCCCCAAGTTTCTTCAGCTACAACTGAAGGAATTTTTCCACACCCCATTTACCAACTACAACTAGAAGGATGCACCCACACCCTCATTCACCATCACCAACTGGTAGGAGGCTTCGACCCCCTATTTAGTCAGCCACAACTGACAAGGAAGCACCAACTCCCTCTGTTCACCAACACCAACTGGTAGGAGGCTTCGACCCCCTGTTTAGTTAGCTACAAATGACAAGGAAGCACCAAATCCCCTGCAGGCGCCAACCTACCCTTGCACCATCCAACCACTCTTAGTTTATAATGCAATTCATTCTCTTCTATACTTCACTAAATTTGACTCATACAACCATTGTTGTATTTCTACCTATCTTCTGTATCAAGTACTGGATTGCATAACTGTTGCTTTGTCTTCTTTTGTTCTTGATCTTCAATAACACATTAACATGCAACTTAGAACGAATAGTTCTTCATCTTGGACTCTGCTTTTGTTTTCGATCTTCTAATGTGAACCATAGAGACACAATCTTCTCACCACTTTTTCTCATTTATATAATCTTCAAACAAGTGTGAAATTTAAAACATCGTGTCCCTTTATTTGAACCATTGTACCTTTTCATTTAAAATGATAATCTAAACTTTAATTAATATCATTTTTCTTTTTTATTCTTTATTCATATTTTCATGATTTAATTCTCTTTTTATCATGACTGTGTATCGGTTCATTTTTGTTTGTCATGAGTTGATCACATTTTAATTATCTTTACCGTGAATACCTTTCATAAATTGATCACAACATGGATCAATTTTATCCTTTATACTTTTTCACGAATCTTCGTTAATTTCATAGAGTGGCACAACACCCCCTGCCTCAGTAGGTTCTGCGCGACCTCCCAGTCTTAGGATCATTCTAAACCTTTCCCTAAGTCAGATTGACTCTTTGATTTTCCCCACAGGGAATGTCTCACACACACACACAAGGGTGTATCCACAGGTCCTTATGAGTTAAGCCTACGTGATCAAACATAGGGCGCTAACTCTACACACCTGATCAACAAATATAGTCGAGACTTTTACTGAAAAAGAAATTTCATATTTCATGACTTCGCGAATCCTAATGTAAGTTCCTTTACTCTTCAACCTCCGAAACCCAAAATGTCACGAAGGTTGACTCCTTCAATGGGCCTAACAGACGCCACTTGTTTCCCACTAATTTCGGCTTTTCGGGACTTGAGTGAACAACCAAAAATCGTTCCTCTTCCCTTATGATTCCTCGAATTCCAAAATTTCTCTTTTGGTGAGATTGACGACCTTTCAGGATTTTTGTTGAACCTTGACCACTCCTTTGACTTCCGCCGCATGTATCCTCTAACTGATACTTGGGACCCACCTTTCGACGTTTCTCTCTTCATGATTTTGGGAGTTGTGTTGACCATGCAACTCTACCTCTTGTGTCCCGAAACCCCGAAACCCGATTGGGGCCCAACGAATAATGTCCCTCAACCTTTTGGGAATTTTTCCTTTCGCTCTTCAGGATTTCACGACTCGTGAAAATCCATAGCAGAGAGTTTCCTTACCTTTCGAAACTCCAATTCCCGAATTCTCGAAGCCTCACTTCCCACATGATATAAGGCTAATATATTCCTCGATCTGACAGCTCTGGATCCTTTGGGATTTCGCAAACCATGAGTTTGAAACTATCGATTCCAAAATCACAGCATCCTCTACTTCCTGAACCCCGAAATACCGAAATGTCGAAAATGGGCTCAACGAGGATTAACCCCTGACCAAATCTTGTTCCATGTGACTGCTTCCTCCATGACCACAATCCTACTCCAAAGAAACGTTGTGTTTCACGACTTCGGGGTTTTCAACGCAAAGTGCCCCGACTCCTTGTCATCGAAATTGCCGAAATGCCAAACCCCGAAATACCGAAATGCCAAAATTCCACTCCAAAGGGGGATAAATGGATCTTGTTGCTTCTCATCCAATGGTTGCTACTCCTCCTAATATTTTGAATGCTCAAAGACACTCAGCCTTAGCATTCTCACGGATCTGCGAGATCCAACAGTCCACGGGATTTCAACACTTCTTCCACGAAGAAATTTCACCATTCGTTCACTCTTCTTCAAGGATCTCTGGCCAAAATGACTTGGCGTCCTTCCACCTGAACTTGACTTCTATGAGATGATTTCAATATCCACCTCCCTTTGAACACTTCAAAGGTGCTATCCCTCCTGAGATCTCACTTGCAAACTCAAGCCTCCAAAAGGAATCTTGCTCGCACTCCTTGTGAAACTTTCAAATAACCTCTAGTTATTTGAGTCTTCAACCCTGTGCACTCTTTGCAACAATATTCCTTCAACCTTTACCTTAGTTGGTAATTTCTAAGGCTTCAACCAGCCCATGCACACCTTGCACGACTCTATGCCTCACCTGCACTTCTACCGGTTATGAGAACAACGATATCTCTCCTGAGCTTTATGAGATAAAACTCAAATCCTCGTCAACGCACACCTTGCAGACGTTCACTGCACTCTTTGCAAGAGTTCTCAGGAAGAGAAACAATTGAAACTCATTCTTCTCCTCTCTCAGACTTCATACACTCAACATGAAATCATACACCCAACACAACATTGAAACAAATGCATAACAGAGAAAATAAATAATTGTAAACATACCATTTAACAAATGTAAACAATAAGCATCATAACACCCTGAAGATTGAGTCAAAGATTTATATATTAACTCAAGTGCTCCTGTACATGGGTTCTCCTCTACAGTTCTTTGCTATAGCTCTACAACTTATGAAATCTGAATGATCATAATGTTCCTGTTACAATGATACAAGGGTGAGGGTGTCTATATCCATTTTCCCTGCCATGCTTCTAAACTATCTAATCTATTAAATCAAATCTACCTACTTTCATTAAACAGACTTAAATGCCTATTACATTCGACAGATGAGAGAAATCGCTCAATATCTATTCACAACTCCAAGATATAAATGTAAGTACGCTTCCCCTAGATATTACATTAATATATGATCATTAATTTTTCAAAACATTTCAAAATGTGTGCTGGTGCTTTTCCAGCTGTCTTCCTCCTTTATGCTTGCTTGGATGGCTGCATACGATGCTCTTGCATCATACTCCCTTTCTTGAAAATTTTCATGAACTCCTGTTCATGAGCTCTTGCACGATCTATCCATGCCTATGAATTGTTGCTTCATCCTCCCAACTGGCATCTTCAACTAGATGTCCTTTCCACTTGACTAAGTATTCAAAATACTCTTTCCTTCTGGTCTTTTTGCTAATCCTTTTGTCAATTATGCCTTCTATCTGTGGCTTGTCAGCTATAGGCATTTGTTTTGTCCATTGAACCTCTTTATGTTCCTCCTCTTCTCCCACTTCTTCAGCTTTGTAAGGGTACAAATCCACAACATTGAATATCGGTGAGATTCCGACCCCATCGGGTAATTCAATCTCATATGCGTTTGCTCCAAATTGCCTTATGACCTTGCACGATCCAATATTTTTCATCTTTAGCTTATTATACATTCCCCTTGGGAACCTCTCCTTCCTTATATGTGCAAGAATCAGATCACCAACTTCAAATTGAAGTTCTCGCCTATGTTGATCTGCTCTCCACTTGTATTCTTGACTTGAACTCTGCAATCGCTTCTTAACTTGGCTGTGAAGCTCCTTCATTCCTTCTGCGAAGTCCTCTGCACTAGAACTCCTGAATTCATTTTGTTTTGAATCTTTCAATTCAGAAACTCCCCTTGGATGCATTCCATATACAATTTGGAATGGACTCTTCCCTGTTCTTCTATTGAGTGAATCATTGTAAGTGAATTTCACCTATGGTAGAATGTGGTCCCACTGACTGTGGTGTTCAGTCAATAAGCTTCTTAAAAAATCTCCCAATCTCCTGTTCATGACCTCTGTCTGTCCATCTATCTGAGGATGATATGTTGAGCTAAAAGACAAACTTGTCCCCAACTTCTTCCACAAGGTCCTCCAAAAATTCCCTACAAACTTGGTATCTCGATAAAAAATTATACTCTTTGGCAAGCCGTGAAGTCTGATGAATTCCTTGAAAAACAGGTTCACAATATGAGTTGCGTCATTGGTTTTCTGGCATGGTATGAAATGTTCCATCTTTGAAAATCTGTCGACTACCACAAAGATCGAATCACATCCTCTTTGTGTCCTTGGCAGTCCCAATATCAAATCCATGCTCACTGCATCCCACGACCTTTCTGGTATGGGTAATGGTTGATATAACCCTGTGTTCTGCCTTTTTCCTTTCGTGTGCTGACAAATTATGCACCTGTCCACAAATTTCTTGACATCTGTCCTCATCCCTGGCCAAAAATATGAGCCATTCAACTTTGAGAACGTCTTATCATGACCGAAATGTCCGACCAATCCTCCATTGTGTTTTTCCTTCAGCAAATTCTCCCTCATGGACCATTTTGGAATACATAGTTGATTTCCCCTAAACAATAATCCATCCTGGATCATGTATTCAGTCCATTGGCTTCTATCCCTGAGAACTGGGTTCTCATATGCCTCATATGCCTCCTTGAAGTCTGGATCATCCCTATACATTTCTTTAAGGTTATCAAAACCCAAAGTCTTGACTCTGAATTCCTGCATAAGAAAACATTTCCTGCTCAAAGCATCAACAACTTTGTTAGAAGTTCCAGAAATATGCTTGGTCACAAAAGTAAAATTTTGCATGAATTCAACCCATTTAGCATGTTTTTGGTTCAACTTCTCCTGTCGAGTCACGAATTGTAAAGCGTGATTATCCCTGTACAAAACAAACTCCTTGGGAACCAAGTAGTGTCTCCATTTCTTCAGTGCTTGTATGACTGCATAGAATTCTTTGTCATACATGGAGTACTTGATCTTCGCTTCATTAATTTTTTCACTGAAATACGTGATCGACCTATCATCTTGGCTCAAGACTACTCCAATTGCAAATCCACTCATGTCACACTTGACCTGGAATGTCTTGCTAAAATACGACAAAACCAAAATTGGTTGCTCAGTGATCTTCTTCTTCAACAGATTGAAGCTCTTCTCTGCTTCTTCTATCCAGTGAAAAGATTTATGTCTTTTCTTCACCATATCCATCATTGATGCGCTAATTCCGTTGAAGTTTCGGATGAATTTCCTGTAGAATCTAGCCAAACCATGGAAGCTTCGAACTTCAAACACGCTCTTCGGCGATGGCCAATTCTTAATCGCCTTTATCTTTTCTAGATCCATTTTCAACTCATTTGCAGAGATAACAAAACCCAAATAAATGAGTTATGTCTTCATGAATGACGATTTCTTCATATTGATCAACAATTTCTCTTGATGTAATCTCCTCATTACTGCAACTAAATGATTTAAGTGTTCTTCTTCTGTTTTGCTGAAAATTAATATATCGTCAAGATATACAATGACGAATTTCCCAATGAAATCCTTTAGGACTTCATTCATCAACCTCATGAAAGTATTGGGCACATTCGTTAATCCAAATGGCATGACAAGACATTCATATAGCCCTTCATTTGTCTTGAATGTTGTCTTCCATTCATCACCTTCTCTCATTCAAATTTGATGATATCTTCTTTTTAAATCAATCTTTGAAAAAAAATTTGCTCCATTCAAGAAATCCATCAAGTCGTCCATCCTTAGCAATGGAAATTTGTATCTGATGGTAATCTTATTGATTTCCCTTAAGTCTGTACACATTCTCTAGCCTCCGTCTTTCTTTGGGCTGAGCACTTTTGGAACAACGCATGAACTCAAGATTTCTCGAATCAATCCTTTCTCCATTAAGTCCTAGACCTGTCTCTTAACTTCTTCATTTTCCTACGGCATCAATCTGTACACGAATTTGTTCGGTAAAATGGCTCCAGGTATAAGATCGATATGATGGCTTATACTCCTAATAGGTGGCAACGAACAAGGTAGTTCATCCACTACTATATCAGCAAACTCTTCCAGCAACTCCTGGATTTCTTCTGGTAAATCATCTATTCTCGTATTGGTCAAAAAAAATTTGGTCTTCCTAACCACAATAAATTGTGTGTCTTCCTTCTTCTTAACCTCATTAAGAAGTTCCTTCCCACTCATGAGAAGTACAATGTTTCTCATCTCTATTTTCACTTCTTTATCCTTAATTGGCAGCAACATGTGAGTCCTACGATTTTTTTCCAGGGTGTATGTGTTCTTTCTCCCATCATGAATTACGTTTCTGTCATATTGTCATGATCTACCCAGCAATAGATGACAAAAATCCATGGGAATGACATCACATAATATTTCATCTTTATATCCTCCTATTTTAAATTCAATTAAACATTGTTTAGTGACATTTACCTGATGTCCTTTTTGTAGCCACGAAACTCTGTATGGGTTTGGATGTACAACAATCTCCAACTCTAGCTTTTCTACCATCTTTGTAGATACGAGATTGTCTGTGCTACCGCTGTCCACTATGACCTTGCATACCCTATACTTAGTTTTGCAAGCAGTTTGAAACATATTGTTTCTTTGGGCTGGGTTCTCTGCCTCCTTCTCCGGCTTCAAGAGAACTTTCCTCATCATCAAAGATCTTCCTCTCTCAGTGTCTTCTGCCTCAACATTCCATCCTTGAGCTTCGGAAATGTGAGTTTCACCACCATATTTCTTCTTATCTGGAAACTCATAGGATTTATGTCCTATTTTTCCACAGACAAAGCATTTCACTTTGCCTCCTCTGCCTCTTCCTCTTCCTCGGGCTTGAGGAGAAGTATTTCTATCAGCATACTGCCTTCCTTGTGAGCTTCCTCCTCTCTCAAGTTGAGGTTGAGGTTTCTTCCCCTCTTCTTTGGGTTTCTGAGTTCTGTCTTGGGCAATTGTTTTGCCTCTGGCTTGACTTCTACCTCGACCTCTTTGACCTTGCTTTTGTCTCAGATTCTCTTCAGCTTTCATAGCTATCTGATAAGCATCTTCCACATTTTGAATGGTCATCATGCTCATCTCATATTGAATGTCATATCGTAGACCATTCATGTACCTGACAACTTTTTCATCATTTATTTCCTGATGACTTTCTCTGATGTTTATCCTGTAGAATTATTTAGTGTATTCTTTCACTGACATCAGCTTCTGTCTCAAATTTTGCATCCTCTGAAACAGAGTGATTTGATAATCCCTAGGTATAAATTTGTCTTTCATCTTTGCAACCATTCTATCCCAGCTTTTGATTTTCTGCTTTCCCTTACAGTGTCTGTCAGCCTGCAGTTCATCCCACCACAGTGTTGCATGCCCTTTAAGTCTAGTAATAGCTTGTTTGACTTTCTTATCTTCCTCGACATCCTCATAGTTGAAGTATTTGTCTAGAGGTCTAATCCAGTCTAGAAGTTCTTCAACATCCAAGTTTCCCTCATACATGGGAATGTCCATTTTTGCTCTAGCACCTATCCTTGCAACAACCCTGAATAGGCGTTCATTTGCAGCATCTTCGACTGCAACTTCTTCATTTTCGGCTTTATTTTCACTTTCAGCCTCGCTAATATCCTCAACGTCGACTGTGCACCTTTGTGCTATCTCCATAGCATCAAGCCTGGCACGTAACTCACACATTTCTCTTTCCACTGCTGGATCAGGCATTTGCCTATCTCTTCTTCTCGGCGGCATGGATGAAAATTTTTCCGCCTCCCTTTGAACACTTCAAAGGTGCTATCCCTCGTGATCTCGCACTTTCAAACTCAAGCCTCCAAAAGGAATCCTGCTCGCACTCCTTGCGCAACTTTCAAATAACCTCTAGTTATTTGAGTCTTTGACCCTGTGCACTCTTTGCAATAGTAGTCCTTCAACCTTCACCTTATTTGGTAAGTTCTAAGGTTTCAACCAACCTACGCACACCTTGCACAGCTCTGTGCCTCACTTGCACTTATGTTGGTTATGAGAACAACAATATCTCTCACGATCTTTCTAAGATAAAACTTAGATCCTCATCAATGCACACCTTGCGGACGTTCACTACACTCTTTGCATGAATTCTCAGGAAGAGAAACAATTGAAACTCATTCTTCTCCGCTCTCAAACTTCATACACTGAACATGAAATCATACACCCAACACAACATTGAAACAAATGCATAACAGAGAAAATAAAACAACTGTAAACATACCATTTAACAAATGTAAACAGTAAGCATCATAACACCCTGAAGATTGAGTCAAAGCTTTATATATTAACTCAAGTGCTCATGTACATGGGTTCTCCTTTACAGTTCTCTGCTACATCTCTACAACTTATGAAATCTAAATGATCATAATGTTCCTGTTACAATGATACATGGGTGAGGGTGTCTATATCCGTTTTCCCTCCTACGCTTCTAAAATGTCTAATCTATTAAATCAAATCTACCTACTTTCATTAAACAGATTTAAATGCCTATTACATTCGATAGATGATAGCAATCACTCAATATCTATTCACAACTCCAAGATATAAATGTAAGTACGCTTCCCCTAGATATTACATTAATATCCACTCATTAATTTTTCAAAACATTTCAAAATGTGCGTTGGTGCTTTTCCAGTTGTCTTTCACCTTTATGCTTGCTTGGCTGGCTATGTACGATGCTCCTGCATCACAGAGACCATATACTATGGAGGCGCTTCCTTCAATCCATTTCATATAACCATGTGTTACAGAACCACTGGCTCAACAATTTTGACAATGCATTACACTCTGTAATGTCAAACCTCTTTACAATATGACCAATGGTGGTGACCTCATGCTTAAGGAAATTTAGACCAAATGAGCGTTTGAGCTCTTCTCAGTTCAACACCCACGATTCATCCTCCTAACGAGATAGATGACTGATAGGTTTTCAACATTTAGACATTTGAGTCTTCGTGACTTCACACTTTACTAAACTCATGATCACAAAATCGCTGAAACAATCGGATGGTTCATATTACCCACTGAGATGGATGGTTGTCATAATTTTGACACTTTTCCATTTGGGTCTTCATTACGTCCAACCTTTCAAAAATCTCAGTTATGATATCGCCAATTACATCTCATAACCATATGACCAACTGTGGTGACCAGGTGCTAGACCTAAAGCACACTTTGAGTGATTTATTAGAGTCAAGGGTCGTGATTCAATCACCCTCTGATATGGGCGGCTGTCAGGATTTTGACACTTTTCCCATCGAGTCTTCATGACCTCCAATAGCTCAAAAATCTCGATTATGATATCACCGAAATGATCGGACGACTCACATTACATCTCTGAACTAGATCAATGGTTAGTGTTTAATCCTTACACTATCCTTCCACTGTTGTAGATCGAAAACTATGACTTAATCATGCATTGAGATGGATGGCTGTCGTAAATTCGATGCTTTTCCCATCGGGTCTTCGTGACATCCAGCATGTCAAATCTCCCGAAGCTTTAACTCTACTGACGCATGTCCCTTTCGAAATTTTGGCTTTGGGACTTTGAGATATTATATTATTTTCTTGCTATGCAAAACTCTTGAAGTAGAAACTCTCGACATGACATAAACCTTCTGACATCACTTGATGACTTGGCACGTGTCGAGTAGCTACCACGTGCCACTCTGATTCATAACTTACATGTGCCTAAAATGCCAATTCCATTTTGACACTTGTCACTTTTTGACTGAGCCACGTGTCCTTGCCGACGTGGTCTGTCATTGACATCACTCAAGATGACGTGTACCTTGATATGTGTCTTCCTCCTTGACTTCGAAGCTTCGGATTTTAGGGTTTTGAACAACTCTTGTCGCTGATTTTCTGAATCACAAATCCCTAAATTGTTGATCTTATGCCACATGCCTACCTTCCAACTGACGGCTAGGATATCTTCGAAATTTCAAACTTCGCGAGTTCGGGATCCTTGAGTCATTGTCACTCCAATTTATCTGAGTCCAGAGTTTTTAAGGAACTCATAGATAACTGTCGTGCAACTTCTCCCATATCTAACAATCCTCAAAATACATCGAATATTGTCATTCGATCAGGATCTAGGATCGACAGTCCACGACCCTCCATGATCCAATGGTCCATATCATATTGTGATTTCGTGATTTTATGCAACACTGTCTTTGACTTTCTTGATCTGCGAGTCAACGAAATTCCAATCACTTGCCACGTGTCCTCTTGATCCAACAGATCAAATCATTTCACTGCTTTGGAGTGTTAACTAGCTCCTAGGCTTATCCTCCTTATAGCTCCACTGGATCCGACGGTTGACGGGTATTCTTGAAGCAGATAAACGGTCATGATATTTCAATGGTCCTCAAGCCCATGTTCACTCAAATGACCGATGTGCATTGTATCAAATGATCAACATGGTCAAACTCTTGATCAGATGGTTGCTAAGGCTTCTAACTCTGATCGAACGGTTGCTGAGATTTTGATATTCATGTTGTTTGCTCCTCCTGTTCACTATCATAGGAACATTGTTGATCCTATCGTGATCAACAATAATCATGTACTGTGGTTTCCCTTATGTGCTTTTGATCTTCATATTATTCTCTCCTCCTGTTTGCTCCTCCTATTGAGCTTGTGTTGTCGATCTCTACACACTGTTTGACATCATCTTCTAACTGATATACTTGTACTATCGATCTGTGCATACTGTATGACATATTCTGTTGACTGATATACTGTTGACATCAATGACAACACATCTGTGGTAATTCATCATTAACAAAATATCATCACATTGATTGTTGACATCAATGGCAGTTGACATCAATGACAATTTATCCAACAATCTCCCCCTTTTTCATTGAGGTCAACACACTAAATTCATAAGCAAAAATCCCCCTGTGTTGATGCTTTCCTTTTATGAATTTTCTCTCCCCCTTTGACATCAATGGCAAAGGGTTTCTTCTCCTATGATCTATCTGTATAAGTACTTTTCTGACCACTGGTAACTCTTCCTACAGACATGTTCTGCCAGTCATAGATGAATGACTCCCCCTGTCAATATGCTCTCTCTTTGCTTCTTACTACTCTCCTCCTTTGTTTCTGAAAAGGTAGCTCTTCCTGATAAGGTTTCTTCCCATGTTAATTTACTAACTTCTTATCTTCTACAATATGTCATGTACCTCATTTTGTATATCAGAATGTTGCTTCTGTGAATGTCGTTGTCTTACTGGAACACTGCACAATTGAATATTGAAGAACACTATGCAATTGGAGCTCATCTTTATTCTTCAAACAACCCTTGGTTCTATCCATCGATTCTCATCGATCTCAAACTAGGATGCCAATTGTTTTTATATCATCCACCTTGACATATGTACTCTCAACAATCTTATGTATCCTAAGATTGTAGAATCTGTATGCTTTCTTGGTAGTAGCATATCTAAGAAAAGTACCTTCATCAGATCTGGCATCAAATTTTTTGAGATTCTTCTCAAGCTTTTTGATATAACCCTTACTTCCAAATACTTTGAAGTATTTTATAGAATGAGCTCTCCCAAAACATGATTCACAAGGAGTTTTAATACTGTTAATCCTGAGATGACCTCTGTTAAATATGAATATTGATGTTCTTACAACTTCCCTCCAATATCAATACTAATTGATGGAATATCCATAAGATAATTGGCTTCATTGAGCACAGTCTTTGTTGCTTTCTGGACATAGATATTTTTTTATTTAATTTTTAATTTTTCTCTTTGGAGTTTCAGTGTACCATTAAAATAGGATTGAAAGATTTCTAAGATAATCATCACTCGATTCTTTTTGTTGTTCTATTGTTGGAGATTCATCATCAATGTCATTATTATGTGCACCAGTAGCTTCTTTATTATTGTCTTGAGAATATTCCTTGTTAGTATTTTCATCCTCCAAACTCCTATCATTAACTTCATCAGTTTCAGGAATAATATTTTCCTCATCTTTCTTGTTTGCTACTTCAGATTTTCTTTTCCATATCTTCTTATTTACTCTTGTTGTCACATTGTGTGAATAATTTCTTATTGGTTTTCTTCTTGAGTTCCAGCAGGTATAGGCTTTGTGGCCATATCCACCACAACTATAGCATCTCATAGTGTAACAATGTGCAACAATATGTCCAATATGATTGTAGTTCCAACATATTATACTGTTGTTGAACCTATCAACTTGTTTTCTTCCATGATGCCTACAATCCAAGGCTTTATGACCATATTCATTACAAGAAAAACAATAACCGTTAAAGACACTCTCATACCTTCTTTGATTCATCCATGAAGGTGTCTCTCTTCTGAACTTGCTTTGAGGTGTATGAGTAGCTTCTGGATGTCTTCCTTGATCCGATCTTCTAAGTTTTGTAGTGTTTCTTTTATTCTTTGAACATGAAGAACCTGCATCAAACTTGCTTTCCCTTTTTATAAAAGAAAGACTTGCATCAGACTTGTCTTCACTTTTTACAAATGAAGGACTTGCATCAGGTTTCTTGAGATTACTAATTTATTCCTTGTTGTGGCCAAGACCGGTTTTGTCATATGATGTTCTCTGAATATCCAATATCTCATCGAGGGTCATGGATTTGTTTAAGAACTTGATTTGGGTGTTTAACTTCTCAACCTTCTTTCTAAGATTCACAACTTCTGCTTCCATCTTATGACAAGATTCTTCCTTTTCGTCCAACTGATTCCTTAGTACCGCTTCTCTCCTTTTGGCTTCTTCAAGTTGGATTTTAAGATTGACATAGTTTTCCCTTAGTTCTTTTAGATCTGCAAGGTTTTTGCTTGAGCCATCATCTTCCTTCTTTTCTTCTTTTGCTTGACTGATTTCATTTTTTAGTCTCTTGATCTCCTCTTCTTTCTCTTCTAAATGATTGTCCTGCTCATATATTATCTTTTTATTGTCCTCGAGCATTTGATTTATTTCCAAGACATGCTTTTGACTCTTTTCAAGAAACTCTTGAGTGTAGTCATGAAGATAGTTATAGTCTGATTCATTATGGTGACAGAGGTATTCAAAGAGACTCCAATCAACCTTTTCTTTGTTGTTTGATAGTTTTTCTTCTTCTTCTTCCATGGGATAGATGCTTACAGAACATTCTGTTATTGTATTTGAATATTCTTCTCTACTTGCAAGGGAGAATTCAATATCGACATTATTGCAATCAGAAGATTGTGGAGAGTATTTACCTTTATTGATGGCCGAGTCTTCTCTTTTGATTTGATACATCTTCTTGGGAGGATGAGTAGATTCTTTGGAGGTATCATCACTAGACATGTCATCTTCAATCTCAATCTGAGTAATAGGACTTGATCCTTTAATTATGTGTGCATGGTCATATATGTTCGAGGGAGATCTTTGTAGACTGAGAACTTTATTATGGGCTTTAGTCCCTTTCTTTAATTTTTCAACAGTCTTAAGTTGATCCTTTAGTTGTTTACACCTTTGTTTATATTTTCTCAGTTCGTCCAAAGAACTTTCAAGCCCAACTTCCATATTGACTGTTGATTCAATGTATGAGTATTCTTCAAAAGAATCTTCATCACTAGAATTGTTGTAGAATGAACTTTGTTTTGATTGAAATGCTTCATTTGACTTCTCATCTGAGTAGAGGTATTTTAATTTTTCCCAAAGTTATTTTGCAGAGTTACATTCACCTATATTCTCTTTGATATCATCAGGTAATCCATCAAGGATTGTATTCATTGCCATTGAGTTAATTTTATTGGATTTATTTTGAGTTGGAGTCCTTACTCTATTTGGTGGGAAATAATCAGTGATCACTGAATTCCATACATCATATCCCAATACCTTCAGATGACTTTCCATTCTTGTACTCCAAAATATCTATTCTTCTTTTCTAAGTATTGGAGTTCCATTCTCATTGTAAATCTTTTGTCTATCAATCTGTGCTTAATTTGATATTCATTTTAGTTTGTTAGACTCTGCTTAAAGGAACCTTGATCTGATACCAATTGGTGGAATATCAAGCAATACTAAGGGGGGGGGAGGGAGAGGTGAATCAATATTGCCTACTTTTTCCTTTTATCTTCATCCATATTAAGCACACATATTAATTATTCAATTAAGCAATATATGATGAACAACAAACCCTTATGAACACAAGATTTTATCGTGGATTCGAATAGGGAAAACCACCAACTCTTTTCTCATTAATAAAAATTTCTTTTACAAAACTGTTTTCAAGCTACAACTTGATGGAGAGACATTCCCCAAGTTTCTTCAGCTACAACTAAAGGGATGTTGCCACACCCCATTTACCAGCTGCAACTGAAAGGATGCATCCACACCCTCATTCACCAACACCAATTGGTAGGAGGCTTCGACCCCTTGTTTAGTCAGCCACAACTGACAAGGAAGCCCAACTCCCTCTGTTCACCAGCACCAATTGGTAGGAGGCTTCGACCCCCTGTTTAGTCAGCTACAACTGACAAGGAGGCACCAAATCCCCTGCAGGCTCCAACCTACCCTTGCACCATCCAACCAACCTTAGTTTATAATGCAATTCATTCTCTTATGTACTTCACTGAATTTGACTCATACAACCATTGTTGTATTTCTACTTGTCTTCTGCAACCTTTGCTTGTATGGTCCTCTGTATCAAGTACTGGATTGCATAACTGTTGCTTTGTCTTCTTCTGTTCTTGATCTTCAATAAGACATTGGCAGGAACCTTAGAACAAATAGTTCTTCATCTTGGACTTTGCTTCTATTTTCGATCTTCTAATGTGAACCGTAGAGACACAATCTTCTCACCACTTTTTCTCGTTTATATAATCTTCAAACATGTGTGGAATTTAAAACATCGTGTCCCTTTATTTGAACCATTGTACCTTTTCATTTAAAATGATAATCTAAACTTTAATTAATATCATTTTTCCTTTTTATTCTTTATTCATATTTTCATGATTTAATTTTCTTTTAATCATGACTATGTATCGGTTCATTTTTGTTTGTCATGAGTTGATCACATTTTAATTATCTTTACCGTGAATACCTTTCATAAATTGATCATAGCATGGATCGATTTTATCTTTTATACTTGTTCATGGATCTCCGTTAATTTCACAGAGACTAGATATTATGGAGGTGCTTCCTTCAAACCATTTCATATAACCGTGAGTTACAGAACCACTAGATTAACAATTTTCGCAATGCATTACACTCTGCAATGTCAAACCTCTTTAAAATATGACCAATGGAGGTGACCTCACACTTAAGGAAATTTAGACTAAATGAGCGTTTGAGCTCTTCTCAGTTCAACGCCCATGATTCATCCTCCTGATGAGAGAGACGACTGACGGGTTTTCGACATTTAGACATTCTAGTCTTAGTGACTTCACACTTTACTAAACTCATGATCACAAAATCACTGAAAAAATTGGTCGGTTCATATTACCCACTGAGATGGATGGTTTTCATAATTTCGACACTTTTCCATTTGGGTCTTCATTACGTCCAACCTTTCAAAACTCTTGATTATGATATCGCCGATTACATCTTAGAAACATGCGACCAACTACGGTGACCAGGTGCTAGACCGAACACATGCTTTGAGCACTTTATTAGAGTCAACGGTCATGATTCAATCACTCACTGATATGGATGGTTGTCAGGATTTCGATGCTTTTCCCATCAAGTCTTCATGACCTCCAACAGTTCAAAAATCCCGATTATGATATCACCGAAACAATCAGACGACTCACATTACATCTCTGAACCAGATCAATGGTTAGTGTTTAATCCTTACACTATCCTTCCACTATTGTAGATCGACATCTATGACTTAATCATGCATTGAGATGGATGGCTATCGTAAATTCAACACTTTTTCCATCGGGTCTTCGTGACATCCAGCATGTCAAATCTCTTGAAGCTGTAACTCTACTGACGTGTGTCCCTTTCAAAATTTCGACGTTCGTTACTTTGAGATATTAGAGTATTTTCTTGCTATGAAAAAATCCCGAAGTAGAAACTCCCGACGTGACGTAAACCTACTGACATCACTTTATGACTTGGCACGTGTCGAGTAGCTACCACATGTCACTCTAATTCGTAACTTACATGTGCCTAAAATGCCAATTTCAATTTGACACTTTTCACTTTCTAACTAAGCCATGTGTCCTTGATGATGTGCTCTACTGATGTGGTCTGTCATTGACATCAGTTAATATGACGTGTACCTTGATACATGTCTTCCTCCTTGACTTCAGAGCTTCGGATTTCAGGGTTTTGAACAACTCTCATCGTTGATTCTCTGAATCACAAATCCATGAATTGTTGATCTTATTCCACATGCCTGCCTTCCAACCGATGACAAGGATCTCTTCGAAATTTCAAACTATGTGAGTTCGGGATCCTTGAGTCATTGTCACTCCAATTTATCTAAGTCCAGAGTTTTGAAGGAACTCATAGATAACCGTCATGCAGCTTCTCCCATATCTAAAAATCCTCGAAATACATTGAATATTTTCATTCAATCAGGATCTAGGATCGACGGTCCATGACCCTCCATGATCCAATGGTCCAGATCGTATCACGATTTCATGATTTCATGCGACACTGTCTTTGACTTTCCTGATCTGCGAGTCAAAAAAATTACAATAACTTGCCACGTGTCATCTTGATCCAACGGATCATATCATTTCACTACTTTGGAGTGTTAACTAGCTCCTAGGCTTATCCTCCTTGCAACTCCACTAGATCCAACGGTTGACGGGTATTCTTGAAGCATATCAATGGTCCTCAAGCCCACGTTCACTCAAATGACTGATGTGCATTGTATCATATGATCAACATACTCAAACTCTTGATTGGACGACTGCTGAGGCTTCTCACTCTGATCAAATGGTGGCTGGGATTTTGATATTCATGTTGTTTTCTCCTCCTGTTCACTATCATAGGAACATTTTTGATCTTATCGTGATCAACAATAATCACGTACTGCATTTTCCCTTCTGCGCTTATGATCTTCATATTGTTCACTCCTCCTGTTCACTCCTCCTCCTGAGCTTTCATTTTCGATCTCTACACACTGTTTGACATCATCTGCCAACTGATATACTTGTACTATCAATTTGTGCACATTGTATGACATCTTCTGCTGACTGATATATTGTTGACATCAATGACAACACATCTATGGTAATTCATCATTAACAACAGATCATCACATCGATTGTTGACTTCAATGACTGTTGACATCAATGACAATCTATCCAACAAATGGGATTCTAGAACTGGTGCATAGTGATGTGTTTGGCCCTATTACAGTGCCTTCACTTGGTTTATCCCTATATTATGTCTCCTTTATAGATGATTTTTCTAGGAAGACATGGATCTATTTCCTGAGGAATAAATCATAGGCTTTTGAGAGATTTAAGGAGTTTAAAGCTCTCATGGAAAACCATATAGAGAGGAGGATTAAAGTGTCGAGAACTGAAAATGGTGGTGAATTATTTGGAAAGGAATTCAATCAATTCTATAATAAATGTGGCATATCATGCCAAAATACCACACCATATACCCCACATCAAAATGGAGTTGCCGATAAAATGAAGAGAACATTGATGGATAAGGAAAGGAGCATGCTCATTGGTGCTGGGATCGCACAAGAATTTTGGGCAAAGGAAGTCAAGATTGAAAGATATATGGTATATATGTCTCCTTCATCGGTGCTATTTGACACGACTCAAAATGAGGTATGGTCGGGTAAGAATCCTTCGTTGGCACATCTCAAAGTATTTGGCTGTGATGCATTTGTGCATGTTCCCAAGGAAAGAAGGAGAAATATGGAAAATAAGGAAGTCAAATGTATTTTCATCAGATACAAAGAAGGAATGAAATGATATAATCTCTAGGATCCTACTTCAAGGAGAACAATGTATAGTTGAGATGTGGTATTTAGAGAAGTCGAAGGTAAATCTGAGCCTGAGGAAGCTATTCAAACTGAGAATAATCTGGATACGGTGTGCTTTGAATTGAGGAATGAAGAAGATGATTCAGATGAGTTGACTGAATCCGAGGAAGAGGTGGAGAAATTGACTTTGTTGGTAAGGAGGTCAGAAAGAATAATAAAACCAGTCGAAAGGTATATTCCACCCGACTTTCATTCCACATTCGTGTTAAATGCCATCGACAATGATACCAAGTCATTCAGTGAGGCAGTCGACTCAACAAAAGGTAAACTCTGGAAGGATTCCATGGTCGAAGAGATGGAATCCTTGTACAAGAATGAGATATGGGATTTAGTCAAGTTAACTAGTGGAAGGAATCCCATCAGTGGAAAGTGGGTGTTCAAGAAGAAGATGAATGGCCAAGGACAATTCGATAAGTTCAAGGCTTGACTGGTAGTGAAATGATATTCCCAAGTTGAGGGAGTCGACTTTGGTGAGATTTTTTTCACTGTTGCAAAGATAACTTCCAAGAGTACTAATTTCTCTATCTACAACATTCGATCTTGAAATAGAACAGATGGATGTGAAGACAATGTTCCTACATGGGGACTTGAAAGAATAAATCTACATGAAACAACCTGAAGGATTTGTGGTAAAGGGAAAGCAAGAGTTGGTGTGAAAACTCAAAATATCCCTTTATGGTCTAAAGAAATCACCAAGGATGTGGTACCAGAAGTTTGACATCTACATCCTTAGTTTGGGATTTGTGAGAAGAAAAGCTTATCACTGCATGGATTTCAAGGAAGAAGGTGGGAGTTTCATATATGTATATTTGTATGTCGATGACATGTTGATGATTGGAAACAACATGGACCAAATAAATTAGGTGAAGAAGAAAATATTCTCCAAGTTAGACATGAAGGATCTCGGTGGAACTAACTTCATTATGGGAATGAGGATTAAGAGACATCGAGCTGCTAGAAAGCTCTGGTTGAATCATACAAAGTATATTGAAACAATTCTAAAATGATTCAACATGCAGGATTGCAAACTGGTGAAGGTGCCAATTCCAATGGGAGCAAGGCTTACTATTGAACAGTGTCCAAAGACACAAGAAGAAATAGAGTACATGGAACATGTTCATAATGCAAGTGTGGTTGATAGTATAATGTATGCGATGGTATACACTTGACCAGTCATTACCCATGCAGTGGGAGTGTTGATTAGGTACATTTCGACACCTGGAAAGGAGCACTGGACAACTCTCAAGAGAGTATTAAGGTATTTGTGTGGCATGAAGGATTATGCTATATGATACCAAGGAAAACATCAAGGTGATAGTGGTAAATTAGATCTACATGGATTTTTCAATTCTGATTGGGATGGAGATATGGTTCGACGAAGGTTGACCAACAAATATGTATTCAATATGTTCGATGGAGAAATACGCTAGATGAGAAAGTGATAGGTGGTCGTAGCCTTGTCGACAACAAAAGATGAATAAATGGTGGCCATTCATGGAAGAAAAGAAGCAGTATGGCTTCAAAGGTTGTGTTTAGGTGTCGGGTTTGAGAAAAGAGATGAGGTAAGTTGTGACAGTCAAAGAGCAATATTTATGGAAAAGAACCTTTCTTATCATTCAAAGACTAAGCACATTGATGTACAATACCATTTTGTAAGAGACATGGTGGAAAGTAACAAGGTGCTACTGGAGAAAGTAGACACGTTGAAAAATGTATCAGACTCATTGACCAAGTCTGTTAGTGCTATGAATTTCTCTTGGTGCAGAGAGGCAATGGACATTTCTTCCCTGGGTCTGTGAATGAAATTTCAGGAATCTCATGTTTCAGCAAAGAAGACAACAACTAGGATAATGTTGGGTTGTTATATTCTTTGCAGTGAAATTCTAGTCGAGGTGAATCGACTGATGGTTGAAGTCGAGGTAGATCGAAAACATCGACAACATGAACTGCAATTAAAAATCAAGGTGGATTGATAGAAGGTCAAATTTGAGGTAGATCGATAGCAAGTTGAAGGTCGAGAGAGTCGATCGGGTAAATTAGAAGTCGAATATATTGAGGCAAGTCAACCGAAAAGAGGTCAAAGTGAGGGTGTGAGACAAACAACTAGAGATCGAATGAAGGCTGATTGGTATTCGACTGGTAAACCAAACTTGGAGTTGACTGTAACAGAATCCCGAGATTTGCGGGATTTGTAGCCAACAATATGCATGGATCTGTAACCATTTTTGGGCACCAATATTTAGGGTTTTACCTATTGTAAATCCTATAAAGAGGCATGGTGTAAGTTTGTAAAGGCTGTTGTTGTAAGGTAATGTGATAATGCTAATGCATGGTAATTGTAGGTTGTTGGTCATGCATATTAATCCATTTTGGATACAAGGTTGTTCTTGCCTGTGTAAGAAGGTATGATGTCAATTATGTCTTAGGTGTGGAACAAGGTTAGACATGTAACCTTTTATTTTAAATGAATAAGAAAACAAGAGAGAAAAACACTCAAAGGAATGTTGGTTTTCTCGGTTAAGGGTTTCCAGGGTAAAATATTAATGTACTGTGTGATTGCTTGTGTTATTTTCGTTCTTGATTAAACTCTTCTTCTCTTCTCCTAGGATTAGTGTGGAAGTTCTCTACATTTCATAACAAAGTTACCATCCTTATTTTTCACAAATAACATTGGGGAACCCCAAGGTGACACACTTGGGTGTATATACTCCTTCTTCAAAAGTTCCTCAAGTTGCATTTGTAATTCCTTCAATTGTGGTGTACTCTTCCTGTAAGGAGTCTTGGATATTGGGGTTGATTCATGCATCATATTGATAGAGAAATACATATCTCTCTTGGGTGGAAATCCCTATATTTATCTAAAGACATCTTCAAACTCTTTTAGGACTACATAGTCTTCAATATTTGACACTTTATCCTTAGGTGTCTCTTCCATATGTGCTGCAAATATTTGACACCCTTTACCAAAGATTTTCTTCATCTATAAGGATGAAACATCTATGATAGTTACTACCCTTGGAATACCTTGAACTTTCCTCAAGTTCCCTTCATTATCCAAGCAAGTAAATTCCTTATTATAGCAGTCTAAGACAACATGATGCTTTTCCAACCAATATATACCAATTAGTCAGTCATATGATCCCAAAGGGATGATGTTCAAATCCTCCCTTGTTTCTATTCCATTCATGTCCATTGGACATGCCTTAACCATCTCATTAATTTTTCTTTTAGCTCCTATAGCTAGTTGCATCACCCAAGATTTCCCAAGCTTACTTATTTGGAAATGAAATATTTCCACCATATTAGGATCTAGATATCTATGACTAGCCCCTGAATCAATTAAAATAACAATGGGTTGGTTGTTGATCTTACCTTCCACTTCAATCATATGAGATTGAAAATCAACTTTCTTTTTATCCAGGGCTTCATAGATCCTTGACATGTTTATGCCCATGTCCTCCAATGTATCATCTTGTTGTGCATTGTTAACAATCCTCACTTTTTCATTTCTATGAGGGAAATATTTGTACATGTGATCTCCCTCACAATCACAACACTTCATTAGTTGTTTCCTTGGTCTTTTCCCCATTGCTTCTGTCATTATGGACTCCTTGGAAGATTTCTAACCTTGATAATTATTTTTGAAGAATGATGGCTTGGCCCCCTTCTTCCTTTTCTCCACATTTCCTTTCTTCTTGTCTTCCCAAGCCTTTTGGAAAGTTGTTCTTCCTCTATGTTGATCATACATGAATTTATCTCTCCTTATAGTTTCATCCAATGTCTTGGGATCATCATACTATATCTTATCACTGAAAATTGATGGCAACACTCTTATATACCTTTGAATCTTGACACGTTCATCCTTGATGAAAGAAACGCATTTCAACATCTCTAAGAATCTCCTTTCATACTCATCTATGGTCATACTTCCATTCTTAATTTCAAATAATTCCTTCATATTCTTATCATAATAACTCTTGGTTAAGTACTTCTTCTAAAAGAATCTTTTAAACTCCGTCCAAGTAATATTCTTATCATCAATGTGTTTCACATGCACAAATTGGTCCCACCACATGGATGCTTTCCCCATTAGCTGGTAGATTGAAATTCTCCCTTCTACTCATGAGGAATAATTATGTAACTGAAAGTACTTCCTCATGCCCAAAATACATATCTTTGCATCTTCATCCTTCTTATTCTCACCATAAAATGTAAGAGGCTTGATATTATTCATATCTCCTTGTAGCTCATCTACCCCAGACCTATTCTTATGATTTCTAGCAACATATGGAATTGAACTATTGTGTTCTCTCCTAACTTAATGCCTTGGTGAGTGTTGATGATGCCTATCAACACTTCTTTATTCTCTTCCTTTATCATGATACTTGTGATTCCTTGAATTTCTTGATTATGTCTCCTTATCCATTTTCTTATCTATTATGTCCAAGCTATGCAACAACTTGATGTTGAATCCATCTTGTTGCTCCTTGGATTTCATAAGCCTCTCATTATCAACCTTATAACTTTTAACATCTTTTTTCAGACTCTTCATGGTATCCACCAAGTTCATCCTCTCCTCCTTGTCTTCTCTATGCCTATTGGATTTTGTCCCTTCATTACCCATGTAGACATACAATCCTCTGACCTCATATTCACGGTTGTAGGTTCTCTATGCAGTTTGCATGCCTCTCATCTCTGCTGATTCTGATATATTTATTGTTAACTCTACAAAGTGTGCATGCAATAGTATTTGTTAGACTAAATAAATTTAACAAGTTATTAGTTATGCATCATTATACCCTTTAGATACCCAGAAATAATATTTCTTATCCCATTGGAATTATACAACTCAATTCACATTTCTAGGTGAATAAACCGACTCTTATATCCAATACCTTTCCAATGACTACTTCTTTGCTCAATTATGAGTTATGAACAAAAAGTTATGGCTATTTAATACTACAAATGACTTCTATGTCCTCCTGTGCATTTTTAGGTGCCCAAATTTATATTTTGACTCCATGGATGTCTTCTGTGGCTCAATATGTTTTTGTAGGCTACTTATGTTCCCCAATCCAATTTTGGAGAAGGAAGTTATGTCCCTCAGAAGTTAACTGGGTGTCAAAATTTACCTTGCACTGTTTGGCCTGTAACTTCCTCATATTAGCTCCATTTGACGAACATTTTACACAGTTAGAAAGATCTCTTTGAGATTTATCATTTAATATGTAGAGACATAGTGTACATTCATACAATATTTTCTTGTGGTTTTATCTTTCCTAAAAATGATGTTTAGGCCTCTGAAAATGGCCTACAAAAACATGACCTAGAAATCATTGTTAGTTTCTAGTAATTTTCATTAATTTTTGAGAAATTTACTTTAAGTCCACTACCTAAGATGTTGTTGTGGCATCTCGATTCCACCTGTAACTTCAAGGTTGCACCATGTCATCCCTTGGCCACCCTTTCCATTCCCTATCGGTCTCTTACCTACCTCTTCCTTCTCCTTTATCTCTACATCCATTGGCACATACATTTCATTATTTTTTGGGTCTCCACATGCCTTGGTTGCCTACTTGGCACCTTATCATTGGGTCGCGGGGATGGAAGGGCCCCATTTTTCACCCATTCTCCTCAGGTCATGAATTATCACATCGATTTTTGTTGGGTTCGTGTTTTGATTGTTTTATTACAATGATCAAATCCTTTTTTCATCGATATTACATATGCTATGCTTCATATTAGCCATTTTGAAAGATTCTGAAAGGTTTATATATAGATTTACCATGAATTCGCATCAGATATGTATAATTGATGTTTTTGTAATGGTTTTGTGATTAATTTAGCTTAGTTCGATGTTTATGAAGATCTAATGCATGGTTTGCTTGCAACAAGGTGAAATCGCTATCTGATCCTCCATCCAGTACCTCGTCTGACACTTCGTTCAACACTTGATCTGACACGCGATCTGACACTCCATTTGGCACATGATATGACACTCAGAGCACATTGGATCTGGCAGTTTGTACATTGGCAGCCTTTGGTGGACGAATCAATGATCTGGGTTTTGTGCCCCCTTGTGGCCTCCAGCTACAGAGCTCGACACACCTCAAATTGGGCATTTGTAGTGATCACTGAGTGGCTCACAAAATTTCTAGAAGATGCTACTGTTATAACTCATTTAATGAGTTTTTTGTTTTTAGAGGAGGTCGACCCTTCTAGTGGTCTACCTCTCAATCTATAATTATCTATAAATACTACTATCTATGGCACAACTGAGAGAATAATTTTATTGTTTAATACAAACATTATCTGCAATTTTGTTCCAGACTTTGTTTTTGTGATTAATGACAGTATTGTGTTGATTTAGCACCTGTGTTTTCTTGTTGGAGTGTAGCCATGACCTGTTGGGGGGGCCACCAATGGTTTGGGTGACCGTGTATATCAATATATATTTTTTGCTCATCTTGTTGCTTATTTAGAATTTGCAATTGTTTCTTTATTGCATGTATTTCTCAATTTTAATTGCTGTGTATATGCCAATTATAACTTGTTAATCTAATTTGTTTTCCTTAATTGTAGATTTCTTGATTGAATTGTGTGGATCATATAGAGATGTCCATGGTTATGTGTTGTTTACAGGTTGTAGGAGATGGTTAATTGTAGTATTGTGTCTTTTTCCTTCTTAGCTATAAATCATCTTGCATGATACTAATTTAGATAGTTTTATTGAAGTCTTGATTAATTACTTTGGTTCTGGTAATTCAGACAGAGCATTAGTTTAGACAAAGCATTAGTTTAGACAAAGAATTAACTTATATAGAGAATTAGTGTAGACAGAGTATTAGTTTAAGATTGGTTTATTTGCAAGCTTTCACAGATTAGTTGTTTCAAGTTTTGAAAGCTCTAATTGAGATAGATTTAATTGCCATTTTAATTATTCTTTATAGGTCTATTTTGTTGATTGATTTCGCTTTAGCATGATGGGATATAAATAGATTTTGGATTATGGTTTCTAAAATAATTTTGGTTAATTTCGAAACATGATTTTTAATGATAGAATTAGTTCAGTTTAGATTATGAAATATCAGTTATGAATTTGAATTGTAATTTCTAGTTGACATTGATTAAGAATTAGAAGTTTGCACAGAGTGAATTTGAATTAGGATTCTTAATCATGAGTTCATGAGTTTATATATTTTCTTGAAGTAGTGAATTTGAATAAGAGTGCTTTTAATCACTGATGATTGATGTATAAAGTTTAGAGATCACATGGATTCTAGAAATACTTAGTGTTGCTTCTATGATGGAAAAACTTTCTTTAGATTTACTTATTGACACTTTCCATTTCTCCATGGAAGTCAACATTGAATTAATTCCTCTTGAACTATCACTAATAGTCAAATTCCATCGTGATGTTATTCGACACCGAAGACACAATCATCACCTTTGAATACTTTTTTTCCTTTTACTGCAAGCTATAAATAGTTTTGATCAATTAGAATTTGAATACAGTAATAACAGTTTTACTTTTGATTAAGTAGATTAAAATTTAATCTTCGCGAAATAGAAATAGTTATGAGTTCTTTTTAAGAATAGAGTCCACTTGTCAAAATAGTCTTGATAGGTTAGTTGTTTACTTTCTTACTTGCTCAGAGATAGATAGATCAAATCAATTAGAAATAGCTTACTTGTTGTTGCTTACTTAAAAAGAGATTGAATAGACTAACTAGATTTAAAATAGATTAATATTTGCTTATTTAGAAATAGTCCATAAATTCATTGTTTGAAGTTTCTTAGGGTAAATAGTTCATAATCCTAGAATTAATTAAATCTCATTAATTGAAGGTTCCTTTATTTAGAATTTTTTAATTAACTAAAATTGGAAAGAATCATCTCTTTAGAAAGTAGATTGATAGAGTGTTGATCCCTAGGTAGATAATCTCCTTAGTTAGATAATAATTTCATTATATTTTCTACCTTGGCTCATACAGTGCCACAAATCTAAGTTTACTTACCCGAGGTTGACAATATAATTGAGGGAATTAGTGCATATAGAATACCCATTATTTTTGGTGCCATTGTCAGGGAGTTGTCTTAAGATAGGAAATAGTTAGAGAGTAGATCATTTATGAACCTTAGCATTATTTTTGTGGCAGGGGAACTTTAAGAAGAGAGGTAAGAACCTGTGCATCTGTTATAGCAGGTTCCCCAAAACCCAATGGTAGTTTTTATTTTTATTTTCTTTCATGAACAAACCTAGGGACCCAAAAAGAAGATACATTAAAACCAAACCAAACCTTCTAATCAAGGTTCCTTCTAACCTTTTTGGAGGAAGGAACACTCCACCCATAAAATGCATAGATTGATACTGTAAAATAGGGGTTATCTCAACCCAAAGAGATAAACCAGTCTTTGAAGAGATCAAAATCAGGAGAACTATAGAGCAAAAAATTGAAACATCAATAATAGTGGGACATGAGGCAAGACCACTCGGGCCTTCATCAGAACTAGCCAACACAACCTTTGCTTTTTCACCACCATCAAGGGACCCTAACTTTGTAAATATCATTGAACTTGAACAGGTAAATAGTCTTTTTAGCAGTTTAGCCAATATAACTGTTTCAAAAATCGAAATAGAAACTTTGGAACCAATAGTTTCAACCGGATCGAGTAAAGTCTCGGACATACAAATAGTATATAAATCTTCCCATCAAAGGGATACCTTTCCTGGGAAAGAACCTTGGGATACTTTGTTATATTCAAGGATAAAACCTTTTAGGTACTCTCTCTTTGGAAACCAAACCAGTATGGATGATCAAGAGGATCACAACCATGTAAGACACAATGAGGGAGAAGAAGTTGGAAACCAAACAGAAACCACCTTCAGGTTTCCAATTTTGGATACCAGACAAAATGCCAACATGAAGAACATTCCACTCTCGACACTTCCCACATTTTACGGTAAAAGAAGTGAAGAACCAAATACCTTCCTATTTGAGTTTTACATATTGTGTAGGAACTACAATTACTTGCAAGATGCCTAGAAACTAAAATTTTTTCCTGCCACCCTCAAGGATTCCGTACTGAGATGGTTCATGGGGTTGGGAGAGTCCAGTATTAGGTCTTGGGAAGACATGAAAGCTATATTTCTTAAAAAATACCAAGACTACTGCAAGTCCCAGGATTCTTGTAATGATATTTTTAAGATTCAATAGTTTGCTAATGATAAGGATGAGAGTATCAAGGATTACATGGAATTGTTTGTTTATATCTCACATAAATTGAAGTACCATGACCTTCCAGATGATGCAGTCAAGAATCTTTTCCTTAAAGGTATTTTAGAAGAATACCTAGAGACACTTAACCTGATGACATCAGGTGACATCTCCCATAAGCCATTTACTAAGATCTATGAAATGTGTAGGAATTACTCAAGGAGTAGAGCCAAAACGGGGAATAATTCTTAGGATCCTTATAGTAGAAACCTAAAAACAGTTAGTTCAGGTGATATCACAAGGGTAGAGATAGGAAACCTACTGGAGAACTCCAAAACTGATATCTTAAATACAATAGGTTCCCAATTGGACACCCTAAATATTAAAAAGAAACAGGAGGAGGAGAATGCATCAATGTGCATATTTTGTCCAAGATGTAGGAGGAAGCATTCCTCAAGGGAATTCCCATTAGATAATCTTTCAGTTTGTGGCTTTTGCAATAAAGACCACCCAACTAAAAAATTTCCATCACTGTCCGATTTATTAGCCATTTACAGAAGTGGGGATCCTATTATGCACCTAGGAGGCCATGGAATCCTAGGAGTCAGCCTACATTCCAGGATCTACCACCCCAAGTTCCACCCTATTATCAACAACCACAATAGTGGAACTCGCCGAATTGGAAAAAATGGTCTACACAGTATCACCATACTTGGCTACAAGGATGGAGAGGAGGGCATACCCAAGGAAACACCTAAGATCCACCTGTCCATATTCCCACTCATCATTACCGCTAGTTTCCACTGAACATCACACAACTTTTTCCAGCTTTTATTCCCCCACCTTTGCCTCCTATTCCACAACAACCCCAACAATACCAGAATACAAGGCTCCCCAAGACTGACATTATTATCGGCACAACTAGTGCCCAAACCCAATAACAAACCAACTCAACCTCTTCACAATGTTGAGATGCAAACCTTTTCGACGTATGTTATTTCTCATGTTCCATTGTAGGAGATTCAATTAAGGTCAGGAAAAATTTTGGATAGACAGAAGCCTTCAGTAGTCATCTGGGAAGAAGAAGAAGATGAAACTCCTGAAAAAACACGAATGACACTGAGTGGGAGGATGTTATCATGCCTAAAGACCAGGAACCAAAGATTCCCCAAAATGAATCTTCAGAGATTAAAAAATCCCCTCCTTATCCAGAAATATTAGTGATTGAGAAACTTGCGACCCGACCAGAATTTGACATTTTGAATGAATTGAAGAATATCTGTGTCAAAATTCCCTTGTTACAAGCCATAAAGGACATTCCAATTTACAGTAAGGTGGTCAAAGAATTTTGTATCAAGAAACTGAGTAGGAAGCAGAAGGATCCTCCAATAGTACATTTGATAGGAGAATTCTTTGAATACATATCGGAGCATCCTAGGGTCGCAAAGTATGGGAACCCAGGAAACCACGTAGTAACAACAACCATTAATAAGGTTCCCATCAGAAACAATCTCATAGACATAGGGGCATCCATTAATGTTATGACTGTTACTACCTTGGATGAATTATAATTAAAATCTCTTCTTAGACCTACCCCAACTATTTTGGAATTAGCAGATAAGACAAAGGTTATACTTGGAGGGATCTTAGATTATATCATAGTTACATTAGCCTCATGGGAATACCCAGCAGAATTTCTTGTCATTCATTCAAAGGATCCTGCTAAAGGGCATCCTGTTATCTTGGGAAGACCTTGGTTGGCCACAACCAATGCATTTATTGGTTGTAGAGAAGGTGAAATGACCATCTCAAATGGAATTTCTATATAGAAGCTAACCATATAACCACTAGATCAACCTATCATGGAGAATCTATGGTGGCTTGAATGTCCATATGAGAATGAGGACTAGGAAGAACCCTTGTTGCCGAGTGATCATTCTTGGGCACTTCAGGAGAAAACAACATAAAATGTGCTAAACCAATTTATTTATTTCTATCACGTGTGTTGATTTTCCACAATGTTTCCCCCAATTTGAGTACATGTTTGGGGAAGAATTTCAGGAACAGTTGGACCAATCAACTTTGTCTTTGACATCTTTTATTTTTGAGATAGATGAGTCTTCCACATCTTATACCATGCCCTATGATATTAGTCTAGGGAAATTCCTACATATAAATTCCGGACTAGATGCAGACCAACAAAAATAGTTAGTAAATTTCCTTAAAGAACAATCAAGGGCATTCACCTAGGAATACATTGGTATGAAGGGTATACACTCTGATACATGCATTCATCACATATATATCTAGGAAAAAGTAACACCTCTTAGGAAACCCTAGAGGAGGATGAACCTGACACTCAAGGATATAGTAAAAGAGGAGATATAGAAGTTATTTAATGTCAGATTTATTTATCCGATCTCTGATAGAAAATGGGTATCCCCTCTTGTAGTGGTTCCAAAGAAAATAACCAGGAAATGGAGAATTTGTGTTGATTTCTGGGAACTTAATAAGGCCACTCTAAAGGATTATTTTCCCCTTCATTTCACTGACCAAGTCTTTTATACCTTGTCAGGGAAGAAATACTTCTCCTTCCTATATGGATATAGAGGGTACAACCAAATTCTCATAGCACCGAAGGACCAGGACAAGACTAATTTCACTTATCCTTTGGGAACCTATGCCTATAGGGTCTTACCATTTGGTTTGCGTAATGATCCTGCCACATTTCAATGAGCGGTACTAGGGATATTTTCTAATCTTATTCGTGATTGTGTGGAAGTATACATGGATGAATTTATAGTATATGGAAATACTTACCAGGAATCCCTAGATAATCTAGAGAAAGTCCTTATCAAATGTCAATAAATGAACCTATCCTTAAGTCATGAAAAATGTAAAATTTTGTTGACTGAAGGAGTAGTCTGAGGACATCACGTTTCATCTGAAGGGATTAAAGTGGATCCTGCTAAGATATAGGTAATCGTCAAAATTCCACCCCCCAAGACTCAAAAAGAGGTAAGAAGCTTTCTTGGACATGTCGGATACTACTGACGATTTATTGAAAATTTCATAAAGATTGTTGCAACCATGTTTGGATTGTTAATAAAACATGTTTATTTTCTTTGGATTGACCAGTGTCAAGCCACCTTTGAAACTCCAAAATCTAAGTTATCTGTGGCACCCATTCTTAGGGGACCCAATTGGGCCCTTCCATTTCACATATCCACTGATGCCTCTGATACTACAATAGGAGGAGTATTAGGGCAGAAAGAAGACCATCAATCCTATGCCATTTATTTTTTGAGTAAAAACTTGTCCTTTGTCGAGTTAAACTATACAGTTACCAAAAATGAATTCTTGGCAGTGGTCCATGCCATCAATAAATTTTTCCATTACATCACAGGATATAAAGTATTTGTACATACATATCACTCTACCATTATATTTCTCATGAATAAACATATTACCAATGGCCAAGTGACTAGGTGGCTCCTATTATTGCAAGAGTTCAATATCACCATCCTTGACTGACCTGGAAAGGAAAATTTAGTAGTTGATTTTATTTCATGCATAAAACATGAGGATGATGATATTCCTATTGATGATAGTTTTCCATATGAGCATCTCTTTTCCCTCTCTGTAAATACCCCATGGTTTGCAGACATGGAAAATTATTTGGCTACTAGGAAGTTTCCAACTCATTTGTCACCTCATGAAAAGCGTAGAATTATCATGCAAAGTGCTAACTACTCTTGGGGTTTCCATGACCTTTTTCATACTGGACCAGACTTGATTATTCATAGATGTGTCTGAGAAGATGAGACACCATAAATCCTATGAAGTTGTCATGATGGACCATGTGGTGGCCATTTTTCTGACAAATGTACAACATATAAGGTGTTACATTCAAGTTACTATTGGCCTAGCATTTTTAAGGATGTTGCCAAATATGTGAAGAGTTGCGATAGCTGTCAAAGGATAGGAAGACCCACATCAGCTAATGAAATGTCCTTACATGCCCAAGTTATGATAGAACCTTTCAAGAAATGGGACCTTGATTTTGTAAGACCAATTTAACCCATGTCTCATAAGAAGAACTATATTTTGGTTTGTACAGATTATGTCACCGAGTGGGTAGAAGCAAAATCCTTATTTAGGGCTACCAAAAAAGTTGTTTTTGAATTCATTTATGAAGACATATTTACCCACTTTGGTTTTCCTCATGAAATTGTTACAGACCAAGGCACCCAATTCACTTCCAAGTTGATGAAGGAATTAATAGACAAATATGGGATCATGCATTGCAATTCTTCTCCATATCACCCGCAAGCTAATGGTCAAGTAGAGTCCACAAACAAAAATTTGGAAACTATCTTAACCAATACTGTTAAATTACACCATAGGTATTGGGTTGATAGACTTCTAGAGGCTTTTTAGGCATATCATACCACCTGGAGAAACACCACTAGGGATACCCCCTATGAGATAGTGTATGGAAAACAAGTACTTCTACCAATAGAATTCCAAGTAAGGACTTTCCGTATTTCTACACAATTGGGATTAAACCTAGATGAGGCACAGAAACAATGAGCCCTACAATTAAATGAGTTGGATGAGATTAGGCAAGATTCTATCCAACGAACAATGTTAGTTCAAAACCAGAGGATAAAGTGGCATGGGAAATTTATCAAGAAGAAACAATTCCAACCTAGTGATTGGGATTTGTTGTTTGAATCTCGATTTAAAACTTTTAAAGGAAAACTTACCACTCGGTGGTTGGGTCCTTATGAGGTAGTTATCATGTATGATAATGGGGATGTTAAGATTAAAACAATTTATGATGGACAAGTCTCTTTCATAGTGAATGGACACCGACTCAAACATTACCACAGACCCATTTCCAAAAAAGATTTTCTACAGGTCATGTTAGCTGACAAGGCATTGGACTTAGTGGATGGGGAAGTTTCTTCTCCCTCCCCCTATTCTTGAAAATTTTTCTGAATTTTGACTGTACATATGTAAATAATTTGAAGTTTGTTTTTGTTGATAAACAATTCTAGAGATTTCTGCAGGTATTTATTTCACCACGAGTGGACAATTTGAAGGAGACAAAAAGGGAAGTATTTTCCTTCAAAAAATATATTTCTATATTTTAACCTTGTTTTCTACTTAAGAATTAATTGAATAATGACTTGTTGTGAATTGGCCATATTTTTGCAAGATTTCTATCTTCCTTTTTCTCAAGGCATATTTAATGGCAGTTGCTCTTAACCTCCACCACTAGATGATATAAGGAAGTGACACCTTGACTATCAAACCTAGAGGTTACTCATACAATTTCCCCAAGAACCCTGAGTAGGTGAGTAATTATATTTATGAAAGAGTAGCAAGAAGGTTTGATTAGCGGTTAGCCATGGAAACATCACTATAACTTTTAAAAAAAGAAGAAAGT
>JZKD02S1673702.1:291935-302261 GCA_000966675.3 Picea glauca | reverse complement strand
CCCAAATGAACCTGTCCAAAATCACCTTGAACATAATCTAGAAAATGTTTCCTATGGGGTGTGGCATGAAATGAATCCCCTGAATCTACTACCCAAGAATCAGAAATATTATCTATAGAAAGAATCAAATCATCTTGTAACACATCACCTGTTACATTTACTTCTTGATTTCTCTCCTATTGTCCATCTCTTTATTTCTTTGAAGCTCTGCAGTCTTTCTTCAGATGTCCTTTCTTCCCACAATTCCAACACTCTATGTTTCCAAGTATGGATTTCGATCTTCCCTTCCTAGAATTCTTGCGGTTCCCTGGGCCCTTTCCTCTATCCTTTTGTCTTCCCCTGTTCTCCATGTTCAACGCATTACCCGATGTCTCACCTGTGATTTTCCGTCGCATTTCCTCACTAAGGATAACACCAACAACATCATCAAATTTTAAAGTATTTGAACTAGAGACAGAGTTACTTACAACCATGACCAATCCATTCCATCTTTCTAGAAATGAGCACAAGATTAGAAGAGCCCTGACCTCATCATCAAAGTCCACTTTTACAGAATTTAGTTGATTAGTAACCGTATTAAAATCATTTAAATGATTTGCAATAGACCCACCTTATGAAATATTCATATTAAACAATCTATTCATTAGAAATACCTTATTGGATCTTGAGGGTTTTTCATACAATTTATCCAATGTGTCCATCAAATCCTTCATTGTCTTTTCTTTCGAAATATTGAAAGCCACCGACGCTGCTAGGATCATCCATATTGTTCCTAGAGTCTTTCTGTCAAGAATCTCCCATTCTTCATCCTTCATGGCCGTCGACTTCTTTTCTACTCTTCCCAATGGTAGGAATAGTTCCTTCTGATATAAATAATCTTCCATCTACATCTTCCATAACTGGTAGTTTTGGCCATTAAATTTCTCGACCCTAAACTTTCCATCTTCCGCCCTTGCTCCCACTCAAACCAGAAACCCTCTTTTCCTACGAGTTACCTTTCTCTCTAATACCAAATGTTAGAAAAATAGGACCATGGAGAAATACAATAAAACAAATGTGGAAATAAAACACAGAAGATACACAATACAATAGAGACACAGATTTACGTGGTTCACCCAGTGTGGGCTACATCCACCAGAGAAATTGCCAGTTCCTTCCTTTTTTATTATCCAGCAAATGAAGGGATACAACCTACAACAAACCCGTTGTAACTTCCTCTTCTTTCTCTCACAGTCTCCTATCTCAAAATAAAATATTCGCCATAATGCATAGCCTCAATACATTTCCCTCATAACAGAGGGTTGCCTTCTAGGGAAAAAACCCTAACATAATTTCTACTGTTAGATCTGAGACCTTATAATGAACGGTCC
Source organism: Picea glauca (assembly GCA_000966675.3). NCBI lineage: Eukaryota > Viridiplantae > Streptophyta > Pinopsida > Pinales > Pinaceae > Picea > Picea glauca. The sequence continues at coordinate 300,891 of JZKD02S1673702.1, read as the reverse complement.
ATATTTACAATGAAATTAAAATACACTTTTACAAGGAAAATTTTCCTTCGGGGGCTTCGCCCCCGAATCCCGCAGAGGGGGTAACCCCCCTCTACACTCCCTTGCATGGAAGAGTATACATTCTTCTGGGGTGTAAAGTCTTCATGGGGTATAAACAAGGTTGAAAACAAAGACCTTTGAATCTAGAAGATAATTAGGCTCCACAACCAACACAATGGATTATAATAAGATCTCCCATGATCACTGAAGTCATATAGGTACTGGTCTAATGAAAGGTAGAAATAACTCAGGAAAGTTGCGACTATAAACTGATGTATTCAAGTCTTCTACACAATCCACCAAAGGTGCAAGTCTACATCGTGTGAATAAAGGAGTTGAGGTCGAACACAATGAGACTTGATTTGATTACCGGTCATTGAGGTATACCATTAACAAACATTAGACAACCTACCAATGATGAAAGTAGGTATCAAGGCACTGAGTAAATTATTACAATTGTGAATAAAGGAGTCGGGGTCGAACACTTGAAGACTCCATCGATCATGAGACATTTATGTATTCCCAACTATCGATGGCGAGAGAACTTACCACTAATGACTGCAAGCCTCTAGGTACTCATAGGACTCTAGGTCGCGTCTCTAGAATAGATGAGTTGAAGTTGATGGAAGGAGACCCACTGAAAGGAGATCATTAAGGCATCTCTCATAATTTAGCACGAGGTACAAAGCAGGAGCTTGATGATTTGGAGGAAATTGGATGAAGAACATGTTCAAAAACCAACGACCTTGTGCGTCTTTCGTGTGTGCCAAGTGCAAGCGATACATGAAGAGGACCCTCTAAATAGCATCCAACGAGGAAAACTGCTGACAAAGGCAATGAAACCACCAATAGGGATAATGGCATCCAAGACACTGCATGAATCCCAATGTGTGAATAGATGTCTTTCCGTCGAACACAAGGGAAACCACCCAGTCAATGACCAATAATGAAATCTTGACTGTTGGGTTCAAGGTTACCTACTTATGAGGAAAATAGGACTAGGGTGCGTAATAGGACTACAGATTCATGTGATTCTGAGACAAAATGAGGGTATGGCCAACATGGAAAGTCAAGAGTTCCAAGGAATGGCCGACATAGGTTGATAGACATCCTTTGAACAAGAGCATGAAACATATGGAAGACTCTGGCAGCATAGACTCAATGATGAAACCGTGAGATGCAGGAGACATAATCAAATTCTCCATAGGGACTGGAAGAGTAACCAGTCAGAGGAGTAAATTATATGTAACGAGCTCAGCTTCCTAAGGTCATGCTAAACCCAAAATTATGATGACAAGTGGAATAAAAAAAATTGTGCTCTATTCAAAGGCGACATGACTACTGCCAATATAAGATAATACTCCCTTCCCGCTCGCCTTTTTTTGTTTTTTCATAGTCAAGTGAATGTTATGATACAAAGGAGGAAACAAGTGTCGCAAGGAAGAAAAACTAGTTCCAACAGTGGAACATACCTATTCTCAATGCAAGGAGGTGCATGCGGGAGATGGACACTCAGGGTAATGTTCCCTCCTGGGTATAGGGTGTCAAGCTGCGAAGGATATAAACAAGGCTCTGCTTGGTTGAAGATGAAAAACTGCTGAGGTAAATAGTTTATAACACAAAGAGAGAACCGACAATAGGCTCAATACTGCAAGCAAGGGCATGAGATGCAATCACAAATTAACACCAAAAAATGTCCTTTTTCGTAATCTTAGTCTAATTGGTTTGAAAAAGGGATAAACTTGCACCAAATAGACGTCCTTTCAAATCCAATTTACGAGTGTGAAAGAGACAAGTTCACTCGAAAATATTTTCGCTTTTTGAAGACGAGTCAGAAAAGAGATTAAATCAAACTAGTTTGGGAGTCCTTTAGGTATAGGTCAACATGCTTATAAGGAGAAATGAGGTTCAACATAAAGTCATGTACTAGCTATAAGGGACTCCCAGTCCTACGGAAAAAATCTCTACATGGGAACCAAATAAAGCAGAGGATCTAACTAGGGTACCCATGTTTGGTAAGTCTCTACCATTCGATAATGACACTTCTAGTAGCAGGTAGAAGGTTTATTGTCACTATAAAATGGGTTCGTACTTAAGGCATATGAGTGACATTCATAGGACGGTGCAAGTGTGAATGATGGAATGGATACCTATCCTATATGATGGGTAGAAAAAAATACCTGTCCAAAGTTACGAACAAGCGAAATAACGCTGAAAACCACAAGAATCCATTGATAAAACTACAAAAACCAACTCAATCCACTGTCGTAATAATCCATTAGGAGAAAATATTCTTCGAAACTATGCAAAGTGGGTAAAAATTTGCTATAAATAGTAAAAAAAAACAAATTTACTATACCATTTGTATTTTTTACCCAAATAGTGGATTTTGGACCAAATTACCTCCGAACTTCAACTGGTGATTGCGAGAGCTACAAGTCATGGAATCGAGGAGCGTCTGGACCAGGTAATTCCTCTTCCCCTCTTCTTTATTTTCAATGTATTAGATTTTGTATTTAGGTTCCTATTTTTAATTTCTTTAGGGCGCAACTTAGAATTTTAGGTGTACACGGACTACCATTCATTAGGTCACGTATACGCATGATTATACGCGGCTATCTAAAAGAAAACCAGTGTATACTCAACACTATACGCGGATGTCTAAAAGACATCCAGTGTATACTCAGTCCTATACATGACTGTTAACGCTGCAATCCGCGTAAATGTTTGTAAACATTGTTTTTTAGTGATTGCTAACTCAAAAAATGGTTTTTCTCTTGCAGGATGGTGCTAGAGTGGAGGGAAAGGCAACATGAGGAGGTATATGTTGTTGTGGAAAGATATCCAGGGGCACAAATGGCCTTGAAAATATGCGAGTTTTATAAGTTTTGGGCTCTCAAAGGGATGATGGCCCAAGTGATATTGCTACAGTTGCTCGTGGATTACTAGGATCTAGATAGTGAGAGATTCAACCTTGATGGGAAACCATTAAGGATTGAAGTTGAGGACATTTATTTCTTGTCGTGTTTTTCCTGTCGGGGTGAGGTGGTCAACCTCAAAGCTCAGGGAGCTGGGAGCGGTATGAAAATAAAAGAATACATAGATGCTCATTGCATTGCAAGGACCGAGAAGGTAGGGAGTCAACTCCCCATCCGAGCGATAAAAAATCTAAGCCTCAACATTGTTGTCCTCATTTTGACATGGATGATAGGATCAACCTATTTTCACCAGGCATTGAGACCGCTTATGTTCTACTTAGTAGAGTGCTTGAGACCCATGGTGTACGATTGGCGCACCTCACTACTGGCTAAAATCAAGAGCCAGTTGATAGAATGCAAACAAGGTGGTAAGAGGAACTTTGAGTTCTCTTCTATCATGTGTATATTTTTCTTTGAGCGAGTTCTAGGTTTGGGACCTAGAGTTGAGAGAATTCCACGTGGACCTTGTGATCCAACCATGACATGGTGGACCAAGGTGATGAGACAACAGGGGGGAGGTAGGGTTCCCACACCCTACAACGATGACTTCTTCTACTAGTTGAGACGGCAGTTCATAGCTATGGATGACTACCCTTACGCAGGGATCAACTTGAGAGGGGACCCTGACATGTTATTACCACCGGGGACCACCTTATACGAGAACATAGGTATGCCAAAGTTTTTTAAATATTTCAATTTTGTTTTTGTGTGTAGGAAAACAAAAATATTTTTGGATGATGTTTAAGTACTAATTATACATGTATGTGATGCAGAAGTAGGTCCACGACAACCGAAATATCTTCCAGGACATCGTCAAAGGCACCGGGGAGATGAGGTAGTGAGAGGAGATGTAGAGAGAGTCCATCAAAACGTGCATGGCAACCTGTCTCATTTGACACAAAGCAATCTGATGGTTCAGATTAAGGATTTGTCGGAGGCTATATAATGGCATGTGGTAGGCGTGCCCAAAGCTTGGGTGTGACTCTTTCGAGATCTCGCAAACACCGTATTTTTCTATCATGACACTCATCCGGTGCCACAAGCATAGATGTCATGAATTTTGTATTATCAAATGTATATGTGTATTGAGGGTGTTAGCCCCAATTTTGTACTATAAACATCATATTTTTTGAAATATATATAAAAACATGGCTCTTCGTATTTACTTATGTTACAATGTGTACATTGATGAGAATGTTTTATTTTCTTTAGTTATGTGAAAAATGCCAATCTAAAACAAAATTAGCATATGCATCGAATACATAATTAGAACTCCTAGGTATGTGATGATAAGTAATAAAATAAAACTTTCGTTCTAAAAGTCGTACCCATAGAAATCGTCGGAGTAACGTAGGGTCATGCACACAATAACTATTGTTCAACTGGCATACTATTAACTGGGAATCCAGGCAAACCTCTAGAGAGAGAATACCATGCGAAATGACATCGCGCAAAAGTTCTATAACGACACTATATATGGCCACATTATTCATGGATGGACCTAGGCATACACCACATGAAGACACCAGTAGACCCTCGAGTTAGTAAACAACCCAAGCGACAGAAGCCAAGTTCTATGTATGACAACTAGGTCCATCTGCTAATCCTAAGGAGATCGAAGACTCCATTGACATATGCCAACCAAGGGAAAACTCGATAAGCAAGCTGAAGATGAAAAAATAAATGGAAAATATATATACACTAAATTACATTAGTATACAAAGATTTACGCCCAAGAGTGGAGATCAAGCATAATATCTTTTAAAGTAGTGCCCATTCCTAGGTTTATCCAACATGTTCCCTTCATAATATTCTAATTCATAGGATCCTTTTTCTAAGACACGTCGCACGATATATGGACCATGCCACATGGGTTTGAAATTTCCTGCCCCCAGTGGTTCTTTGGATTGATCATATAAAAGGACAAAGTCACCCTTAGCGTACAACCCAGGAAAAAAATACTTATCGTATTGGACCTTTAAACGTCTTTTATTTTCTTCTATAATCGTAGAGGCATCTCGACGCTTCTCGTCAAGAATCTCTAGGTGCACAAGGCGTCATTCGAGATCGAAAGTGCCAGGTAGGAGCGCAAATACCAATCTAATAGAAGGGATTTCACATTCAATAGGTAAGATCAACTCCACACCGTGTACTAACTAGAAAGGAAAAAAACCGGTGGTGTCTTGACCAAGGTTCGGTATGCCCAAAGTGTGGGATATAGCATGATATGCCTGTCAGATTTTCTTTGAATGACAATTTTCTACAAAATGGTCTTGAGAGACTTGTTTATGATCTCTACCTATCCATTTTCTTGGGGGTATTAAGGGGAATAATGACCATGATTAAACCCCACTTTATATGCTAGTTCTTCCATAATTTCATTATGAAAGTGACTGCCATGATCAGTGACAATATCACTCAGGATTTTGAACCTGGTGATAATTTGATTGAATACGAAGAAGGCAACAATATTCCCATCATATTTAACTCTAGGCATGGCCTCAACCCACTTAGTAAAGTAGTCTATGGACATGATAATGTGTTGATTCCCCCTAGCCGAAGTTGGGTTGCAATCCACAAAGTCCACCCCCCACTTGGTGAAGGGACCGACATTAATGAATGGATGGAGAGGGGTTGGATGTGAGCACATTTTTCGAGTGAACACCTAGAAGGGGTGACACTTCTTAACCACTTCAACCCAATCTTTAAATATATACGACCAAAAATAACTGACTCACAATTTTTTTGGGGTTGTCGCAAGTCCAAATAGATGACCACCACAAGCCCCATTGTGGAAATCGTTTAGAACAGACTTGACTTCTTCATGACTTAAACAATGACGCAAGATATTGTCTATTCCTCGACGATACAGAGTGTCTCCAACAATAAGGTATTTCTTAGCTTGGTATCGTATACGTCATTGGTCATCTCGCGAGAATGATGAAGGAACTTCAAAGTTTGAAGATAGAGAACAATATCTCCATACCAGGGGTCATACGATGAGACAAGGAAAATGTGTTCATCCGCAAATGAATCAACATGAATAACATCCTCGTCTAATCAAAGGAAGTCAGATATTAACTCTGCAAAGACTAGTGATTTCTTGGATTTCGAAGAAGCGAAATCGAGATCAAATTCTTGTAAAATGAAAATCCATTTATTGTACTTTCCCCCTATGATACGCCTGGTAAGGACGTATTGAAAAATATTGAGATCAACAACCACAGTAGTTTTTCAAAGTAATATATAATGTCGTAATCGTTGGACTGCATGAACAACAACCAAAGATAGCTTTTCAACATGAGAATATCTGATTTCAGGACCAACTAAGTTTCGACTAACATAGTAAATGATGTGCTCATGGAACTCATCATCCTCCTGAACCAATACCATACCAATTGTCTCTTCGGACATGATTACATAAAGAAACTAATATCTATTATAGTCAGGATACTTAAGGAGAGGTGTCAATACCAAGGCTTTCTTCAAAGCATCTAAGGATTCTTGGGCTCACTCATCCCAGATAACAGGGGTGTCCTTCTTCAAGAGACACATGAAACCATTAGTAATATTGGCATAATTCACTATAAACCGACGTAAAAAGTCAGCTTTCCCCTGTAAACGTTGAACTTATCAAATAGTGCGCGGGGGAGGCAATCAAAGTATTTCCTAAACCTTTAAAGGATCTACCATGATCCTAGTCTCAGAGACAAAATCCTAGAAGACGTCCCGAACTAACGTAAAAGATGCATTTATGAGAGTTCAACCGTATGTGATAATGAAAACATATTTCAAAAAATAGTCGAAGGTGCTTAGGGTGATCCACTCTCTTACAGGAGTGAGCAGAAATATCATCAATATAGGCCTTGACTATATGTTTGAGATCGTGGAATGTGAATGTCATAGCACGTTAGAAGGTTGCTCCAACATTTTTAAGTCCGAAAGGAATTTTACGATATGCGAAAGTACCCCAAGGAAAAATAAATGTCGTCTTATGTTGATCCTTAGGTTTAATCTGAATTTGGTTACACCCTGAAAATCCATCCATGAAAGAAAAAACTTTGCTTCCTGCGCACTCGTCGAGAATCTAATCGATGAAGGGTGTCATGAAGTTATATTTAAGACAAGCCTTGTTCAGGTCATGAAAATCCATGCATACACAGATGGTTCCTTGCTTCTTGTTCATAGGAACAGGATTGGATACCCATTCAGTCAAGGGAACTCGGTAGATAAAGCCAACATTAAGCAATTTCTCTACCTCTGCCTTAATAGTAGGGGCCTTCTGGGGATTGACAACTCTAATATTTGAACATGCTTAACATCCAAGTAAGTTTTAATCTCATGTTTGACAATTCGAGGGTCAATTCCTGACATCTCTTCATATGACCAAGTGGATACATCTCGAAATTCCTTGAAGAGTTCGGTGTAGATCAAGATTTCTTTTGGTGAACAATCTGCACCGATGTGTACATTTTCAATCTTGCCAAGGGTATGAGAGATATCAATCATGATGATAGGGGAGATACTCACCATGTTTCCTTCAGCATAAATGTCATTTGTATCAAGTGGAACTACGACATGATCGACTATATCACTCAAACTAGATCTAAATTCATCTTGCTCGATTCTAGCAAGATCTGGGAGAAAATAAGAGCGATGATACATATCATACCAAGGCTTGTCAGAACCATTCATGGACTCGATGATAGCTTCATCCAAGGGAAAAGTCTCATCGAGGCAGTCATGTGAACAAGACGACGAAGCAACCCACACAGGCTCAAGAACAGGATCCTCCTTGTCCTTCAGCGAGGTAACAAGATTCAGATCGATAGAAGAGTCAAGAAAAACTTGATACGCTATCTATGTTGTCAATAATGGCATGGCCATTCCAGTGTGTGACTAATATTCACAAGGCACAGTCGAGGAAGGTAGGTTCCAAGGATCATTAAAATAGGAAGTGCGGAAAGGAACGAACCTCTCTGACGAAACGTTCCTATTGGACATGGCATAAATGTGGTGAACCAGTGCCATGAAGTCGAAGGTACCCATAAGGGATGAATACATTCTGACAACGATATTCTCAATTGCCAGGTGAGAATTGTCGACCACAGGGATCGATGGTCCAAAATATGCATTGGGACTAGCATACACAAAGGACAACTGATCGATCATCATGATCTTCCCATCGTGAGGAAAACAAAGAGTACGGAAGATGGATGATACTATGGAAGTCATAGTGTAACTCTAATTATGTCCTAGTAACAAATTATAATCAAGGGGTGCATCAACCACCTCGACATCCACCTCTACCGTCTTCAGAACTAACTGGATTGGGAAGGCAGGAAGAATACTGTGAGGGTGGAAAGAATGACCGTCAAAAGAAGTCAACATGGTTGGAGACTGAGAGAGAGTTGGAGAGCCAAGGGATTTCCAACAGACCAGGGACATCACACATGTTGTAGCGCCTTCATCAACAACAATACTCTTGATGGTATATTTCGAGTAACCCACATGGATTTCGAATGCTGCATGGTATGTAAAGCGAGGATTCACATATGTGACATCAAACTTGATAACTTTCAAACCACAAGTATCTATAGCTCCTAATGCAGATAGCAAGGAATTCCTATGTGAAGGAAACGTCTGGAGTACCTCCAGAGCCGACATCCCACAAGGGGTTTGACCTAGGTCCTTGACAATATAGTAATTATGGGCAGCTCTAGTATTAGGATTGTGGGTTGTTATCCACATTTTTGGTTATCAGGATGATAACATGATTATGTCATGGTGATAGAAGATCAAACTCTTCATTAAGAACATTTTACAGAAGAAGGTTACATTTATCATTTTCTCAAAATCATATTTTAAGAATGGTACACAGGCTGCTTATATACTCTCCTGCGGAAATCCTTAATTTCCGCATGCTGCATTCAGCTGGA